>VOPJ01001104.1:0-75432 GCA_014673585.1 Semibalanus balanoides
CGAGTCTAGATTCGTAGGGCCCTATAGGGCCCTACGAATCATTTTCAGAAAATGACATACCCTGCGATACAAATATTATGGTTCTTAATACATTGAGCTTCGCTTTAATTTTGGATGCTGAAATAACACATCATATTGACAACAATAACTATCTGTATGTAGGTATTGTGTATATATGTAGATTGTAGGACAGTAGGTAGTAGGTACATAAATAACCAACTCTGCCCTGTTTCCTTCGTGAATTGTGTGGTTAACATATGATCCTTGATGTGATGACTATACTCCCGTAGCTCGGGTTAGATAACAGGGCGCTTGGCCTCGCTGTTCTGGGTTTTATCCGTCACATTTACCAGCTCATGCTTGAGAGTGTGTCGCCGCTCACCTCCCTCCCCACAGCGTACGAGTGATGTGCAGTGATGCAATATATGCATATTGCATGGCCCACATCTTCTCTGTCCCATCAGCGCGTCTCACGCCACGACGCGTCACTGTTTGAATAGGCGTCTCTGACCGCCCGATTTCCGTCTCGCTCCCACACGACTCACCCCCGACTGACCCCCCTCGTGTGCCGCCCGTTTGCAGCCGGTTCCCGTGGGTGGACGCCCTGCTGCGCTGGTTGTTCCCGTGTTGTCAGTGCGCCCAGGCGGACCCGGCCGGCCCGCTCACCAGGATCGGAACACAGTACACCTTCATGTCGGCCGAGTCCAAACGAGCCACCATCTCGACCTCGACTGGGAGGAGCAGCTCTCTGGCCGACAGCGGCCGGCATGGCTCTCTGGACGTGTCGCGGCGGCTCCTGCCCGGCACACGGCGGCCAGCGGCCAACGACGCCGTCCGCCGCGATGTCTAGTGGACGAATTGGGAACTGCAGCTGCGTGCAGTGTCCGCTAGAGTGGAAGTCGAGCACAAAGGGCGGCTGTTTCTGAGACGCTGCTGCTGGGAGGTCGGGAGAGTGGGGAGAGAGCGGCCAGTGACGCGCCTCCCACTCTATACAGTCTGCAGGAGACCGCTTCTCAGCTGAGCAGGAGCGAGAGGGCCTCCAAACCACCAGCGGCGCCAACATCGCGATCTTGTCTGTCATGCTCTGACCGCGTCCCGGCCACTGCACGGCCGCCCAGCAGCAGAATGGTACCACCGCGCCGGGGCCGAATCGCCTGCCACAGAACGGGGCAGGCAGAACACCACCGCCAGGGACAGTATGTCGGATCACACGGTCAGGAGCCGGGAACAAACTGGTACTGCTGACGTCACATGACGTCACGTGGCGTGAGGAGTCACGAGACCGGCGTGACGCAACTCCAAAGATGCCACGACATAAGAGGATCAGATCAGTGTAGCAGATCAGATGATCAGCGAGGATGATCAGACAGACTGAGGGCCTCAGTGGTCTCAGTGAAACAAGAACGTGTCGTCTGGACACGAACTGAAGACGGCACACTGAGGCCGGACGGCAGTCGACCTGAGCACTGAGCAGGCACTGGACGCGCAGTGAGGCAAGTTCGAGACCTAACGCACTCTGAAAGCAGAGAGGAACTGCGATTCGCGCAGTGAGGCCGGACTGGGCAGTCGACCTAGCACTGACCAGGCCACTGGCACGCGCAGGAGGCCACCGGACGGCAGTCGACCTCGAGCACTGAGCGGGGCACTCGGAACGCGCAAGTGGAAGGTTCCCGGAGGCATCGACCCCTAGCAACACTGGAGCGCAGGCACTGGACGCGCAGTGAGGCCGGACGGCAGTCGACCTGAGCACTGAGCAGGCACTTGACGCGCAGTGAAGGCCCGGACGGCAGTCCGACTGAGCAAGGCACTGAGCAGGCACTGGACCGCGCATGAGGACGGACGGCCAAGTCGACCTGAGCACTGAGCAGGCACTGGACGGCGCAGTGACTCCAGGAATATCGGCATATCAACAACCAAGCAGTACAGCCCGGCCAACGCTCGGCTGAAAACCGCCTACGTGTGAACGGTGCAATTAGCCGCTATCTGTGGAATCAGTGCGCTGCACTCCACCCCCAGTACGCTGAAACTGTTTCCTGCTACCTGAAGAGTGAGGCGGTCGGCGGTGGCGCTCAGTTTGGAAGGGTTGACGGCGCCCGCATTACTGCTGCTGTGTTGTTACTGCTGCGGAAGTACTGTGGACGAAAGAATGTTTTGTCAGGAAGTGAAACAGGATATCTGGCTCCGCGTGGAGTGGGCTCTCAATGACGTCACTCAATCACGTCAACTGTCTGCAACCTATCCAGATAGGAACCGGCTTTCTGTGAATGCCACTCACTACTCAGAAACCGGGCATGCAAAACATCACGGGGCGCAAGCCACCCGTGAGTGGCAGTGACGTTTAAATTCCACGACGGCGACCGTGGCAGCATTGTTTGTGTTATGTAAGAACGGTTCAGCTGATTTTAATGACGAATCGTGGCGGGACTCAGAGTACAACAGTGGGACGGTCCGTCATAATACATAGTACGTCAGAGCTGTTATATCAGGGTAAACCGGATCACTGACATTAACTAGACGGGCTGGCCGTGTAACTTCCCAGGAAACTCTGAACCGACCGAGCGGCCGACTAGCTCGGGTTCGTGCAGCCCGACGCTGTTTTCCTCGCGCCGATGGAAGGTACGAGAGAGGTACCTGTACCTGTACCCACTGTACCCAAGGTACCTGTACCCACTGCGGCTGGCTCGGCCCGACAAGCCAAAGATGTAAAGTGTGTGACAATGTGACGGCCAAAGAAGCCAGTGGATGTGCAATATGTGGTGTCTCGCGACTTTGCGATGTCGGTGTGCGCGGCGCACCGCCCGGGTCCCTCGTCCCGCGCGGGGGACGAGGACCTGGACTGACCTGGGCCGTGTGTTCCGGGACTGCGTTCCAGACAGCTCGCAGCCGGCTGAACCGGGACAAGGTCCCCGCTGTCGTGCGGGCAGGCACTCGGCTGAATCGCATGAATCGTGACTCGTGTGACTCAAGTGACTTACTTGCGTGATCCGTGACTCGTACAACTTACGTCTCGTGACTCTTCACTCCCGTGACTGGTGGCTCGTGTGACGGGCGTGACTCTGGACACTGGCGGATCCAGCCGTCGGCTTTGGGGGGTCTTTTTTTGCAAAAAGGTACGCCATTTTGTTTTCTCCCCGAATCTGGGCCGTTCACCTTATTTTGGTATTTGAGCTTAAAAAAATCATTTTTAGGGCAAAAAACATGAAAACGCGATATTCCGTAGCATGCATGCTTCGAAATTAGACACACGTATAAGAAAAAATAACGTTTATCTCATACCCATTCGCAGTGGCGTCGCCGACAATTTTCCAGTGGGTGTTGGCTTGAAATGACAAAAATATCGCGTGCATTTAAACGCGCGTTTTGCAGCTATTGTGTAAAGAGATGGGGAATTGTCCTCAATAGTATAGTACCTCAGATGTACTTTTATTCTAAAAATTAATAAGGATATTTAGCGCCGCGGGAGCGCGCGCGGAAACTTTTTACCGCCAGTTTTGGCCCTGATAAAACCCAGAAATATAGGCGGTTGGCCCTTTGTTCAACACAATGAATTTTATGTTATAATAGGTTACTTTTCAAATTGTCATAAAGTTATTTACGCCGCGAAGCGGCGCTAAATTTTTACGAGTTTGCCTGATAAAACCCAGAAATAAAGCAGTTAGCCTCTACAAACACGGAATGAAATCAATCTGGCAAATTTGCATATGCGATTTGGCGAAACTTGCCGCGAAGCGGCGCGAGATTATTTTTCGAAGTTTTGACTGTGGTCTGGGATAGCTGCATTTTCGAACTGCACGAAGGGCCATTTTACGATAACATTTGTTATTTTATCTCCGCAGAATTGTAACTTCCATAGTTTTTCTATTAGATAATGGTTTCACGTTCAAGTTGCAGGAACGCGCGGGCCAGAAGTAGGGCATACTTGTCATTTAATGCCACTCCCAGATTCCTGCCGGGGTGGGGAATGCGCCCCGATGCGCCCTGATGATTCCACCTCCAGTTGGCTGTTGGTGAACCTTCCCAAGCGTTGAAAGGGACAAATGGCTGAAAAGCCACGTTTAAGTGAATAATGTAGTAATGATGTATGGCATAGGTCATACAACTTTTGGAAGATGCGAATTAAGCAAATTGAAAATCAGAACGCCCTTGACATCAATCCATTTGGGAATAAGCCATCACCAATTGGAATATTTTAATAAGGCTCCAAGGCCCTTAATTTTTTAAATAATTGGCCCGCCGCGTTAAGCGGGCGAAAAATTTGAGTAAGTATTGCCCTGGATAATGCCATTCTCATTAGCGTGTCAATCGGTAACCAAATTTTGGTTACCGAAGAAAACCCATCTGTGTGAGCTCCGCAATATGCGAGGTAATACGCGTCGGTTTCAGGCCTTATCAATTTGTTTGGACTACTTTCCACCATCACTTTTCGGTCAGCTCAATCTTGTTTAATAAGTATACTGTTTAATCTAACTAAATCGGTCAAATCTTGGAATTTTTTTGGCCTCAACCATCAATACGGGCTCAAGTTGCATTTGTGGTTACGATACCCAAAGCTCCTGTTTGGTATTGGATTGGTTTTTGGTCGAAATTTTGGAAAATTGACATCACTAATTCTCAATTCACAATGCGTACAAATTGTTGTAAGTGCGGACCCTAAAACAATGTATTTTGCGTTTAAAAAGAAGTGGTAAAAAAGTGTTAAAACGGAACTACTTCTTGCGCAATATATGATTAAAAAAATAGCAAATAAAGGCATAAATGCGAATGGTAAACGGCCACTGAATTTTTTAAACGCCTCCTATATAAATAGTAATTAGGAAAATATAAAATTAGCGACATTCGGACGCGGCGGGAATTTTGGCGTTCTATAACTTTCACGCTATGACAACTGCATTTTTTTTCGGTTATTTGTTTAATACTTGACAGACTGTTGTTGGTTTACATCGAAAATTGTAGTTAATGGCACATAGAGCAAAGCCATTATACATTATTACCGATCGCTTTTTGGTATGAGGCTTGATCGTTTGGGGGGGGGGCATGGCCCTAAATGCCCCCCCCTGGATCCGCCAGTGACTCAGAACCCGATTTGCTGACTGGTGAGACACGTGACTCACATGACTCGTGACTTTTGTGACCGACTCGCATGGCTACGCGACTCGAGATTTGTGCGGCTCGTAACTAATGACCCGAGACTCACGACTCGAACGACTTCCGAGACTTGTGACTCGACTCTCGCGATTCAAGTGACTCGTGTGACTGTGTGACTCGACTTGCGATTCGAGCGACTCTGTGTGTGACTCGGCGCCGTGTCGGTGTGTGTCGCGCCGTGTCGCGCTGTGTCGCGCTGTGTCTCCGCCCCGTCCGTCCCACTGACGATCTCATCCGGCACGCTCTCAGCGCTCTCTCCGCGTGCGTCCCGCCCGCCCGCCCGCCCACCAGAGTCGCCGGCGGGGTTTTGGTGTTTATTGTCAATACAAACAGAACAAACGAAGACTGTACGGCGGTGGTGACAGCGGCGGAGCGGCCGGGGACAGCAGCCCCGCCCACACGCGCCAGCGCCAGCGTTTTGTACAAGTACGTATGACACTTAATGCCTGGGGCGGCCGGTGTGGCTGCAGACCACGTGACACGATATGTACAGTGTGGCACCGGTCACGTGACAGACTATGGCCGGGCGGCGGCGATGAGCAGGGCGGGTAAAAATACGAATGGTTCAAGCACGAGAGACGCCCCATTGCAAACACAAGGTATATGTATATCACAACACAACATACCCCTACACGAACAGCGCGGCCGGACACGGCAGAGACAGGCGCTCAGCGGTGGTCCGGCGCGGCGGCACGACTATGAAGAGATAGACAGGCCCCTGCTGATGTATCAAACGCGCCGTGCACAGTTATGCTAGCTCACTCGGCGCCGGTAAATAGTACACCATAACAGATCTCTAGCGTCAGTCAGCTGCGCGTTCTCACAGCTGGCGATGCCTTCCGCTCACACACACACACTGACGAAGGCAGTCGATAAGATCATGAAAATCATCCAATATAAAAACCCATTCCGAGGGCGGCGCAAAGTCGTTTCAAACAAGCGTGGAAGAATCACGGATGCATCCGAACATAAAACAGCCAGCTCACGTGCCCTCACTGGCTGGCGCGCCGTTGGCAGACGGCCAACTGAGATCCTCCTGAGAGTGGCCGTCAGGCTGGGCGGCGGCGGCGGCTCACCGCCGGTCCTTATACAGTAGGTAGTTGTTGACGGCGGCCGGCAGGTTGAGCTCCTTGATGCGGCCGAGTCGCGGTCGACCCAGCTGCTGCCGGATCGCCCGCCGACAGAGGTCGGCCAGAGGCAGCGGCTCCGGGCTCAGGCCGTTGATGTACTTCATAGTGATCTCGCAGTGGCCCCAGACTGCAGAGACGATCGGGTACAGCTTCTTGCCCTTCAGGCCGCGGAACGCCACGCCCAGGTACTGGCCGTCCACCATGAACGCCAGTGTGCCCTCGTCCATGTCCAGTATCACTGCAGGGAGGGGGAGGGGACTGTCAGTAAAGCTGGCACACACGACGACGCGACACACAGACAGACACACGACACGACACGACACATCATCGGGGTCTGCAAATAAACCAGGTAATGGTTAGAAACGCTTCCCAGTTTTAAACTGCGTCCATCCCAAGGAGGAAGTGCTGCAAGCTTATTTTTTCATCAAAAACACTTTTTAACTTTCCTGATAAGTCACTAAGCCCTGAGCTTGATGATGATGATGATTTGGGCTTAAGGGCGCCTCAACTCAATGGTTATGTGGCGCCCATAAGCCCTGAGCTTCCAATCTTCTTATATAACGCTAAGCTTCTGAAACCACACAATGTGGGCGCAAATTGACCTGGGGAGTCGGCGTGCCCACACCAATAAACAAACAATCAAACCAGACAATGAAGGCATGCCAGCTAGACCTGCCCAGAGAGCCGCCAGCGGACGCAGACCTACCTTTGAACTTATCGGGCACCATGAACGTGCTGTTGAGGTCGGCGTCGTTGAGGATGCTCGGGTAGGTGACGCCCTCGTTGTTCTTGGAGTCGTGGTAGACCTTGTTGCGTCCGAGGTCCCAGCCCCAGCTGGTGTCCGTCGCTCCCACCAGACTCTGGTAGCCTGGCGTGACAAAGAGAGACAGTCTGTCAGCAACACAGTCACGTACAACACACTGATGAGCCAGCAGCACAGCGCCGGCCACATACCACACACTGACCCCGCGACCCCGGGGGCGAAATAGGGCCCCGTGCTGACCTCAGAGAAACGACCTGTGAGTCAGTCCAGAGAGATGACCTGTGAGTCACATCTGCTGCGCTGCAGACATTCCCAACATGGCGACAATGCCCTCCCCCTGCCGTGCCAGGAGAAGCGACACTCAGTGTTGCCAGCAGGTGGGCGGCCGTGGACCGCTGAGAAGGAGGCGGTCTGTCTGAACTCTGACGTCACTCGGCAGCGAGCCACTGTTGATGCCAAGCGGCGGCGGCGGCGGCGGCGGCCGGGCGGCCCATTGATGCCAGGAATACAGCGCTGGAGTGGAGTGGCCGACACGGCACCACTCAGACGCGCAGGGAATGCGTACCGGCCGCCCTGACCCCCACCAGGCCAGGTCTGCCAGAGTGCCGGCTGACGGCGGTCAGCTTGGCACGCCAGCTGCGCTCATGTGATCACGACTTCCGCCAGATGACTGCAGCTTAGAGCAACGAACGCTCCCGTACCAAATTGGGAACTGATGAGACAATTTTTTTTCCCACGGGAATATAAGCATAATAGAAGGAATTTTGTGATCGTGTGATTTGATTACTATGGTCATCTGGAATCATAGTCTCTTAGTACCGGCATGAAATACTAAAATCACGATCGGTAATTTCCCGTTCCAGTGATCAAACGATTGTGAATTAAACCTGGGATTCCATGAGCTGACTGGCACCGTTTACAAATCATCAATCAAGAGGTCAAGGTCTAGCGTAGTTCCTGACTGCATCACATCACCCTATCCACTCACTATTCCAGGTAATCCAGGGAAACCCAAACACCTGCCATTCATCCTCCTAACAGCCGCCATTCATTCGTCACAACAGCAGCCTGTTCCGTCTCACAGTCTGCACAATAAACCAGCACGTAAACAGCAGGTCTGCCTCCTCAACAGCCCAGCCCTGCCTCCTCTCGGGCACTGGAGAGATGTCCCCGAGTGAGTCACCCTCTCCACCGTGACCCCGGTCTGTCCTGCCGGTCTGTCATCACGGCGGCGGCGGCCGACCTACCTGTGGAGTGGAGAGGCGCGTCGGCGGTGGCCACGCCGACGACAGCGTGCGTGCCTCGCTGCCGGCTCGACCAGTGGATCTCCCAGACGTGCAGGCCGCGCTCGAAGCCGATCAGACCGCGGATGCAGTCGGTGCTCTGCGCTACCGGGTGCCGGTGGAAGGTCATCTTGTCGTCCTCCTGGCGGGCAGACAGGGGTTTGGGTCTGTTAGTGGGAGCGGAACACAGAGACGTCGATAGATCAGAAAAGGGGGGCGTAATGACGGCAGACAGGATGCGGATCCAGACAAACATGAGCGAGACATCAATGCAGTAGGTCTGCTGGAGATCGGATCACACTCACAGTGACGCAGACTCTGAGTCAGCTGAGGGCGGTACCAAAACACGGACACGTCCGACTGTGTTTCTTATGACTTCATACCGACCCGCGTCACGTTCTCAACACAGTCCAACAGTCATATTCAGCTGAGACGACCCGCCCTTCCCAGAACTGCCGTCAGACGACAATACCCCATCAGCTGACGACACTGGCCCGCTGGCCGGCTCCGACGAACCCTCTCACCACCCGTCAGCGGCTCCAGCACCCTCTCCTGGAACTCGAGCTCTCTCGTGACGTCACACACACACCGCATCGATCTACCGTCCGCCGCCCGGACCCGGCTCCTCCGATCCCGCAGCCCGGTACCAAACGTGACGCAATCGGACGAGGTGCGACGAGGTGCGGACTGCGGCGCGCGGCGCGCGGCGCGGCGGGCGGCTAATGCGGCGCCAGTGACCGATTCAAGGACAGCCGGCAGGTGTACGGAAGGAGCCGGAAAGACAGCTCGGCTGCGGGATCCCGCGGCCAACATACAGCCCTTCTGAAACACGCTGCTGCTCGCCGGCCGACAGCCAGAAGCGGCCACACAGCGCGCCGGCTGCTGCGAGCAGCACTGAAGTGTACCACAGCTGCTGCGAGCAGCACACAAGTGTGCCACAGCTGCTGCGAGTAGCACACAAGTGTGCCACAGCTGCTGCCAACAGCACACAAGTGTGCCACAACTGCTGCCAACAGCACACAAGTGTGCCACAGCTGCGCGAGTAGCACACAAGTGTCGCCACAGCTGCTGCGAGCAGCACACAAGTGTTGCCAAAGCTGCTGCGAGTTAGCACACAAGTGTTGCCACAGCTGCTGCGAGTAAGCACACAAGTGTGCCACAACTGCTGCCACAGCACACAAGTGCTAACCACACTGCTGCTCCAAGCACACAAGTGTGGCACAGCTGCTGCGAGTAAGCACACAAGTGTGCCACAGCTGCTGCCAACAGCACCGTAACGTAACAGGACCGTAATGCGCGCGTGCCGAGTGCCGGTACTCATACCATCCGAGCGTCCCACCATCAGCATTCCACGAAGCCAGCTCCGCGAGTCGGAGCCTCACTTCCGACCGGGCCGTGATCACTGTTCAGGGAACAGAACAGCGTCTTTGTGCCGCTGCCGTCCCACCGGCACGCAGTGAGCCCGCCGTACCGGTCTCTCATCAGAGCAGCGCGGCCAGTCGGCGCCTACACTGCCGACCCCCGCCGAGCCGCGGTGGCGTTAATTACCCTGCTGCCAGCGGCGCAGCGGCTGCGGCGGCGGCTGTGGCGCGGCGGTGACGATAGAGACGCGGCGCGTGCCCGCCACCCGCGCTCCTCATCTGGCAGCCCGGCACGCCGGCACGGCGCCGCTGTAAAAACAGCCGAGCCAACGACGACGAGCGGGGCCAGCCGTGACCTTGGTTGCGGTCATCAGCTGCAGTGATCACGCCCAGCCAGCAGCAGCAGCCCAGCGGCGGCGGCGGCGGCGGCGGCGGCGGCGGGGCGCGGCGACCCCGGCCACAGCGGGTACGGCGCCCGCGTGGGTTAATAGTTGATAATTCAAGTTAAGAATGGAGACGCTAGTAATTAGGGGGACTAAGTCCAGACAAGTGTGGGTTTGGTTGTTGTTGGTTTTTTGGGGGGGGCAATGCGTCCGGAACTGTGTGGTTCTTCATAATGCTTGCCGATTTCTTTTAATATGGTATGAATAGTGATGATCAATTGAAAACTTATCTTCCATTTATTCATCACAAGAATCAACATTGTTCAAGCATATTTAGAAGAGGATTATTGATAAAGTTCAAGCATGGACGAGTATCCCACTAAAATCAATAGCGCAATATATTACATATATATATTTTTGACTGACTCATGTCTCAAGTACTAGCGTCTAGCATCCTCCTTAACTTGGCTGACAATCTTAATCACGCACGGCGCCCAGCCTATACAGAGATGGCTCTCGAGACTTGGTCAGCCCGCCAGCTCCGTGGAAACTGTCTGCACTGCTGACACAGCGTGCACTGAACCGGACGTGAGCCGGTCGATGCTATTTTTACGAGACCTGCCTCGAGTGTCTACCTGTTCCACCTCCCCGGACAAAGAACGACCACGCGGAACCAGCCACCCTCGTGTCCTGTAGGGTGTCGTCAACACCGGAACACTCCCGTCGCCAATCTCAGATGCGCGACCGCGCTATTCCCGCGTGTTGGATGGCCTCGATACTCTACCGATAGGCCGTGTTTTCAGCCCGGTATCTGAGACGAACAGTAATGTTTGTGTGCCGATGATAGCGACATCACAAACAGCCCGCCTGTGCTGTGTCGGCACTGGCCACTCGAGAGAGAGCGCCGTGCGTGCGTTACGCAACACCGCTCCAGTGCTGTTGTCAGACAGCATACCGAGCACTCACTAACACAGAGTACACCGCGGGAAAACAGAGAGAAACAGCAGGTGATGAGCAGACGGTAGCTCAAGTGGCGGCGGCAGCTCTCAGTCAGGGTCGCCTGTGCTGTCGGACCGTCTCGCATCGCGGCACCGTTCGCAGCTGACCGTCGCGGTCGATGCGGCCACACGCGTGCAGTGGCGCGCCGCCAACGGGGCCGAGGTCGCTCGCGCGCCGCCAGCCGTGCCCATCCATACATCCACTGACACGGCCGCCGATGCGCCGACTCACGGTCCCGTCCGCCACGCCACGGCCCGCCACGCCACGCCACGCCACGCCGCGCCGCGCCGCGCCACGCCGCGCCCACGCCACGCCGCGCCACGCCCACGCCGCGCCACGCCACCGCCACGCCACGGCCACGCCACCGCCACGCGCACGCCACGCCGCGCCACGCCGCGCCGCGCCACGCGCGCCACGCCGGCGCCGCCGCCACGCCCACGCCCGCGCCGCGCCGCACCGCCGGCCGAGACGAACAGGAAGGGGGCCGCCAGAAACACAGCCAACAGCCGGTCAGAAAAGGTCGGCCAGTGAGTGCGTGATCATTAAAGGAAGCAGGCTGGGCGTCGCCGACTTTGTTGACTGTTAGTAACAGTCGTAGTATTTGTAACCATCCGAGTTCCGCACACACGCCACGTCCAAGAGGCTTTACAAAATACCACACGGGGCCGATAAACAATCTATTTAATACCAAGGTCGTTGTTTGTATTTCCGCCCAAGACCGAAGGTCGATGGAGGAAAATCCCACAACGACCGAAGTCCTAAAGAAATTATATCGACCCAAGTGTGGTATTTATTTTATCATATGCGTAAAAAAGCTTGGTAAAATGTAAATGTCCAGCGGGCCAAGCTCTTTGAACAATTGACTGAACATTGATTCTTTGAGAGCTGAAAACCTTTTACCAGACGCTCGCGCTAATTCAAAAACATACTTAGACATACGATAAATCGCCGGACAACACTTGAGATTATCCATGCGGTGTCCTATTTTGCTGTGATCAAACGGCGGCGGATCAAACGGCGCGCTCAGCGGAGAGCAGTGCTGATGTGCGACGGAGAACACACGGCCTATCGGTGGAACATCGAGGCCATCCAACACGCGGGAATAGCGCCGTCCCATCTGAGATTGGCGCTACTGGAGTTTTCCGGCGCTGACGAGCGACTCGACAGGACGACCGACCAACCTTGACTGCGCCGCGCCCGTCAATCGGCCGTTGGTCTCCTTCCTCTTTTTTCTCCTTTCCTCCCTTTCTTTTCTTCTTCTTTTCTTCTCTTCCTCTCTCCTCCCCTTTCCTTTTCTTTTTCCTCTTTTCTCTATCCCCCCTTCTTTCTTTTTTTCCCTCTTTCCTTTCTCTTCTTCTTTCCCTTTGTTTGCCTCTCCCTCCTTTCCTCCTTCCTTTTTCTTTTCCCTCTTCCCCCTCTCTTTATTTTTTCTCTTTTCTTTTCCCTCCCTCGTTTTCTCTTTCTGTCCTTTTCTCTTCTCTCCCTTTTCTTATCTTTTTCTTTCCTTTTGTTTTTTCCCCTTTTCTTTCCTTTCTTCTTTTCCCTTTCCTTTCTTCTCCTCTCCCTTTTTCTTCTTTCTTCCTCTTCTCTCTTTTTTTTTTCTCTATTTCCCTTCTCTCTTTCTCCTCTTTTCCCTCTTCCTTTTTTTCCCTTCTCCTTTTGCCCTCTTCTTCTTTTTTTTTTCGCTGTTTTTTTTCTTTTCTTTCTCTTCCTCCCTCTTCCCTCTTTCTCTTTTTCCTTTCTCTCTTTCTCTTTTTCTTCTCCTTCTTTTCTCTTCCTCTTCTTCTCTCCTTCTCCCCTTTTTTCCTTCCTGTCTTTTTCCCTTTTCTCTCCTCCTTCTTATCTCTTTTTTTTTTCTTTTCTTTTTCTCTTTCTTTTTCTTTTTCTCTCTTTGTTTATCCCTCCTTTTTTCTTCCTCTTTCCCTCGTTTCCTTCTCCCTTTTTGTTCTTCTTTCTCTCTCCCCTTTCCTTCTTCCTCTTGTTCTTCTGTGTTTTCTCTTTTCCCCTTCCTCTTTTTCCTCGTTCATTCTTCCTTTCCCTCTCTTTTTTTTTCTTTCGTTCTTTTTTTCTTTCTTTCTCTTCTCTCTCCCTCTCTTCCTTTTTTTTTCTTTTCACTTCCTTTCTCTACCAGTGCATGTATCGTGCTTCCCGTCTGGCGTCTCCGAGGCTGTGTGTGTTTGTGACTTGTGTGTTGCTCAAGCATGCATTTTATTCTAAGGTTCAATACCAACAACTCTCACACAGAACTGCTGCCGATTGAAACCGCCAGCCGGCTTGGCCTGCCAGCTGGTCCCAGTCAGCGCCAAACTGATGTCATCCCCCGAACCTCGGCCGGGCCGCCGCTGCGATCCCAGGGAGCCGCGTCATTTCCGCCGATCCAGGCCTGGACGCTCTCTGGAGCACCTCTGTCCAGAGGTGGCAGCTAAGCGTTTTGGCCGCCGGCCAGCGGACCGTTGCCGGGGCGGGTGCGGCGGTGGCCGTCAGCGGGGTATTTCTGGTGACCGGCGGCACAGCGCCGCTGGACGCTGGCCAATGTCAGGTCAGGCCGACTCCGTCGCCGGCTGGACAACTGTCCAAGGCCTGACCCAACCACGGCCGAACTGTCCACACCACAGCCGGCCGCACCACCACCAGCAGACACCGCCAGCATCCCACTGGACACCGCCAGAGCCTGACCCAACCACGGCCGAACTGACAGCCAGTCGCGCCACCACCAGCAGTGAGATACCGCCAGCATCCCACTGGACACCGCCAGAGCCTGACCCAACCACGGCCGAACTGTCCACACCACAGCCGGCAGCACCACCACCAGCAGAGACACCGCCAGAGCCTGACCCAACCACGGTCGAACTGTCCACACCACAGACACCGGTCGTCGCCAGCAGGAAACGAAAACGCACGGGAAACAAGCCCAAGGGATTAGTGGAATCTTGCAAGAGAGCCTAATCTTGAATAGCATCACAAAAGTGGAATCTCATTAATGTATCTCGTGTGTAGCCCGTCTCATCGCTGACACACGTCAGAGCGACATATGTCAGCCGCCAGAGACCTGCTACAGGCCAACAGCCGGACATCCTTCACCGGCGGGCTCATCATCACCTGGGCGGGGGCGGGGGCGGTGCCCGCAGCTGAAGAGGAGGGTGGCAGCCAGCCGCCGTGACGGGGCGGAGGCGGGGGCGGCGGTCGACCAAAACCGGTCCTGGCCGCCCGGTTGTCAGTTCATCCACCCTAAAACCGGGCCGGCGCGGCTGCCGCTGCCGCCATCACCGCCCGGCCGTTGCGCTGCTGGCCCGGAGTGGCAGACGGGCGGTGGCGGCGGTGGCGGCGTGATTCCCACCACAGCTGGGAGGGTGGTGTCGCGCAGTGCGGGGCCATCAGACACTGGGCCGCGGCCACAGCCCGGCCCGCACCGCTCCGGCGTCACACGAACACGGAAACTGTCCGGCACGCAACCCGCCGCCGGGGTATCAACCCGCCGCCGGGGTATCAACCCGCAGCGCGGGTTGATACCCGCGGCGCGGGTATCGTACAGCGCGGAAGCGAGCGGCTCAAGGCTCAACCGAAACGGGCCCGCTTTTTACGCTGCGTGATTGCCACCCAAAGGAAGCCAGCGCACTGCCACTGACCATAAGGAAATCCCTCTACACGTGACCAAATCGGGTGTGGATCGAACTGGCAATCAGCAGCTGTTCAGCGTCTATCCGCGTCGTGCCGTGCCGCAATGTCCGTGTGTCCGTGACTGCCATATAAGACGCGTGAGTCGGCCACGAACACGCTGTCTATCACGAACTGACTCACAATCGGCGGCCGGCGCCGCGGAACCGCGCAAAGTCAACTCGGCTGAACCAGTTCTGCTAGCCTTGACCGCAATAGTGGCGAGCCGCGCCGGCCAAAAACTCACCGGCGCCGCCGCATCTATCAATACGAGCATCACTCATCCCTTCCAACACCTCAGCCGGTGTCCCGGCCAACACTGCTCCCTCACCAGCCACTGTCACACTCACCAGCCTCCAGCCTCCGACTCCCACACTACCCACACTACCCACCCTCCAGTTCACAGCTCTAAATACACAACCCACCAGGCATTCCGTTATCACCACAGGACATAATGACGGAGTGGGGGGAAAAGCACGTCACGCGAAAAAAATATGTAACATTCTGCTTCCTCTCAAGCCATATTGCTGCTTGACCGCGGGGGGGGGGTCTCAAATAAATCTCATTCTATCTAGTGTGAAAAGCACACTTTTGCTCCTGCTAAGTCTGCATGTGTTGCTGACCGGTGAGGGGGGGAAAGGTCGCTGGTTTTTCAGGGATAATCTCATTCTTAGAGTCTAGTGGTTGTGAATTCGCATATTCGAACTCATGAGGGGGGGGCCATGGTCCATCTCCTGCGGCCCACACCCCTATGATTATAAGTCTTACGTCGCACTAGACGCAACACACACCAGCCCCAGCCACGCACCTACCCTGACCAAGACAAAAACAGTGACGAGACATGGGGAAGACGTTGACACAAACCCTTGACCAACACGGGGAAGATATTGAAGCCACCATCGGCGGACCTACCTTAACGAAGACGTTGAGGCTGCGGTCGTCGGCATTCCAGGCGTGTTTCTGCTGCATGTCATGCGCGGCGGACGGCATGTCGAGCAGCACGTCCAGCCGGTGAGGCCGCACATAGTCTGGACTGACGGTCAGCTCCTTGCTGAGCGGGGTCCGCACGCGCTGGTTGCCATTGCTGTCGCGCGTCGTCGACTTGGCCAGACCTGAAGCGGGGGAGGAGGAGGAGGAGAGTTAGTATGGCTAGAAAGACACGCATATGTGGGTAGACACACACAGATAAACAAGAACAGAGTGACTTAGTATGGCCTGTCGCTGAGATCTTCAGAAGTGTTCACGTAATTATTATTCGGCACTGCTAATATGATAAGCCACGTCAACTAGCAATGTTCATCCCTTCCTTTTTTCTTTCTGGAAACCATTTTGTTTATATTTGCAGAGTTTTGTTTTGTTATTGTAACCAGTATCCACTGCTGGGTAAAACATAATGTAACTGTGTGCGGCAATACCGACTTTGGCAGAGTGCCGTTCAGCCTGTTCTTTATGAGTTTCCCAGTATTGAAATCGCCGATGCATACAACACACTGCATAATACCCCGGCTACCGGCTACAGCCATAGTATCACAGCATATCACACACGGTCCACTGAAGAGAGCACGGTTCGCAGAGGGCGCCGCTTTACACATACAGGTCAGCCACAGCCAGTGAATGGCCTGCTGCATTCGACGCTGGATACTACACGTCTACGTAACACCTCAGATGTCCGCTGCTGTTGTGCACCAACTATCCCATCATATCGAGACACTATCCACATATCGAGATCCCCGGGCATCAAGCACCGATTACACCGATTACAACATGCTAATGAGGCACGGCTTCTGGCAGAGATCGGTCGGACCAGACAGAGCAGCGTCAGCTGCGGGGGGAGAGAGCTGGTCCACCATTTGACCCAGTGAAACTCCGCCTCCGGACGGCAGCCGGCCGAGTGACGACTGAGCCTCCTTCCAACATCGCAGCGACAAACATACGCCGCTGCCCTCCCTCCGGCGGCGGTCTCCTCCTCACATAGCGTCAGGCGCCGGAGAGCGGCAGGTGCGCCGTGTGACGGGCCTCCTTCATAACATCGCAGCGACAAACATACGCCGCTGCCGTCCCTCCGGCGGCGGTCTCCTCCTCACATAGCGTCAGATGCCGTCCCTCCGGCGGCGGTCTCCTCACATAGCGTCAGACGCCGGAGAGCGGCAAGTGCGCCGTGGGACTGGCGGCTCCGTGTGGGAGTGTGTGACCGGCGCCAGCTGGCCGGGTGAGAGCGTCGTGACCGGGTCCAGGCAGGCCGCGTCTGTACCTCGAGATTAAGTTCACCGCCGGCGAAGTCCGGCCGCACCGGCCGGGCCTGTCCGGTGGAGAGGTAAGTAGAGCAGCTCCTCACGCACATATCCTCCAACATACGGTTGACTCGCGGTGAACGGGATGCACGGGGAGCGAGGAGACAATGTCGCCACGGCATTGGCACGGCACCCCGGATACAGGGTTGTAACGACGAGTATTACAACATGACGAGACTAGACAGTAGTTGTGAACAGGACGGTCAGACGAGCAATCCACTCTATCGGTCGGACGTGCATCGCTCCTTGTCCATCAGCACAAGTCGGTTCGGTCGCCGGCCCGGGGTATGCTGTATACTTATCACCAGGCGTAATTTCCAGTGACATAGCACCACAAGTCTCAACGGAGTTTATGCGTTTCTTCTATCTCCATTCCTTTTTGTCAGTCCACCGAGCCGAGGTCCAACAAGCTAATCTCGGCAGGGGCGGGGGGTCCCCCCCCCCCCGCCCCCCCCCCCCCGCCCCCCAACAGAAAAAACCGCCCAAGGCGGGCGGGTGACACGAGCGCCACGGCGCCGAGTGTTGAAGACAAGTCGACGCTAAACTACCATAATTTTATAGTAATAAGGATGCTAGGGTGACGGGTGTGTTGCGGCTGAAAATGCCCCGCAATAACCGCCAACACCGCCACGCCAAAAACCGCCAACAGAAAATGACGAGCTCGGCGGGGCGGCAGCCAACCGGTACGGCGCCATGGGCTGAGCCGCGCCGGGCGCCGAGCGTCCGTCCCGCCGTGACACCACAAAAACCGCCCCGTTTCACCACAGCTGGTCCTACGACATAACACGAAACTGGGACAGAGACGGGAAGGCAGGAACGTAGCTTCTCCAAACAAGTTGTGTGGATTGAGCTGATAAAAATCGCTTGAAGTACCATCAAAATCTACAAAAATACTGTTTCTCCCGCGCATTAGACCCCACCTTTCCTCGTTCAAAGCTAACTGGATGCGCGGGGGGGGGGGGGCTGAAACGCCACCTAACTGCATAGGAAACTACGTTCCTGTGGGGGAGTGGTTCGAGCACCAGCCCCGCCGTTTCCAGACCAGGATTAAACGAGCGCGACGTGAATCGGCGCTTTGCCGAGCGCGAAACTCGCCGATGAACGTTTCTAATGACTCGAGACCTCCGTGCAGCCGTAGTTCATGGAACTTCCCCACTGACGGCCCCTGAACTAGCCTCGCTCGGCACACTAGAGCATGGACCATCAGGGCGCGGCCAAGTTTGATAAAGTGAGACCAAATTATATATATATATTTGGAGTATAGTTACGCAACGTTCAGAAACGAATTCCTTCTAGTGCTGTGAAACAGTCCCACCCATGCATGTTCAATAGCTTTGGTGACTGGTGGCCGGCGGGGTGACCACGCCTCCAATATGAACCTCAACTTCCGTTTACGCCTTGCCCATTTCTTTCTACCCGACAGGCGAGAAAAATATATCCCACTGTCGGCGAGTTAAAATGCCTTCCGTCTTTGTAAAAACTTTCCGTCTGAACGATTTCACAGAGTCGCCCTGTCCTGAAACCAGTGGGCCCGGCAGAAGACACCGCGCGGTGGTGTTCTAACAGAGCTCTGCCTCCGAGAGACCTACTTAGCACCGACAGCCGGCTTCGAGGCTGATATAGCCCCTCGCAAGGAAACCACGACAGGCCATACGCAGCGCGACCCATCCTTCAGGGCACGAACAGAGATATCGCAGCTTACGGACCATACTCTCGAAGGACGATCGCGCTACGGGAACGCAGCCCGAGCTGCGTCACAGGCCACGGAGGAAACGCAGCGCGACCTCCACAGGCCCGGTAGGGAACGCAGCGCGACCTCTCAGCAGGGCGCACAGGTAGGGAACGCAGCGCGACCTCTCACTATGGGCACGTAGGGAGACGCAGCGCGAAACCTCTCAAACCAGGGCCACGGGTAGGAACGCAGTCGCGGACTCTCACAGGGCACGGTAGGAAACGCAGCGCCGACCTCTCACAGGATCACGGTCAGGGTAACGCAGCGCGAGCGCTCTCCACACACGGTAGGAACGCAGGCGCCCGACACTCTCCAGGGCACGGTAGGAACGCAGACCGCGACCAACTCTCATGGCACAGGTTAGGATGACCGCCAAGACGCTGAGCCACCTCTCTCTCAGGCACGGTATGGAAACGCCGCGCAGCCGGCCGGAACACAAGCCCAGCCGACTTCTGCCCACGTCCCTTCCGTCCCATCTGCCTACATACCGTCTTCTGCCCGACTGAGTTTACGTACCGTCGTGAAGCGCGTCCTGCTCCGAGTCGTCGAGCGCGGCCGAGTCGCACTCAGAGACAGTAGCCGGGTCGGAAGAGGCGCAGCCCCGCACCGCGTTGTTGACCGGCGGCCGGTACTCGCGCATCACGTTGGGCGGACAGCGGCGGCGGCGGCGCGGCTTGGCTCCCCCCACCGACGCCGCGCTGCTGCTGCTGCTCTCGACATCGACCGACGCCATGGCGGCGGCGGCGGCGGCGGCTGAACCAGGGACGCCCTGTTCGTCTGAACAGCGGCAGCGGGGCGGGTGAAGCCGGCGGCACGCGGCGGACGCTGCTCTCAGGTCGGAGCTGGAGCTGGGCGCTGTCTCGGGAAGCCCACGTCTGGCACAGCTGGTCAGCCGTAAGGCGCAGCAGATCGCTCCAGAGGCGCGCCACGGTACAGGCCGGCGGAAGCGGCGGCAGGAGCGGTCGGGGGGCGCGCGGCGCGGTCAGACTGCCGCCGCTCGGCGCCGTCGGAGCGGCGGCTGCGGCCGACAGGGCAGCTAGAGTGGCAGGATCGGCGGCCGGACAGGACCGGCGGCTGCGGCCGACAGGGCAGCTAGAGTGGCAGGATCGGCGGCCGGACAGGACCGGCGGCCGGCCCGGGCAGGTGGAGTGCCAGAATCGGGCCGGGACGGCGGCGGTTGACCCGACGGACCGGTCACGACGGGTCGAGGTAACGGACCTGTCGCTCGGCTCTGTCCGGTGTGGAGTGTGACCGCATTCAACTGGAGCAGGCCAGTCCACTGACCGATGCAGCCCGATTACACCGGGATGAAGGTGCTGAATAGTGAACACCGGGATGAAGGTGTTGAATAGTGAACACCGGGATGAAGGTGCTGAATAGTGAACACCGGGATGAAGGTGCTAAATAGTGAACACCGGATGAAGGTGCTGAATAGTGTACACCGGGTATGAAGGTGACTAAATAGTGAACACGTGATGATAGGTGCTGAATAGTGCTGAATAGTGAAAACCTACACCCAGACCTTGTAATCGACGGAGTTGAGCATGAATCGACTATGAGTCGACATTTTTTGAATGAGTCATGAGTGGAGTCGATTCAATTAAAAGAAAGGCACTTGAGTGAAGAGTACAAGCGATCATTTGTTTGAAAAGCATTGAGTCAAGATCAAGTCAGTTTCTTCGGTGTTGAGTCAGACTTCCGGTCGACTCCAAATAATTGTGTGGTGTCTATCTAGTGCTGGAGATGATGAAACTCTGGTTGAGGTTGATATACATGATTTAAAATGAATATTAATAACCAGGTAACTCATAATTAATTAAGAAGAGATAAATATGACAGAAACTTATATTGAATATTTCGCCGTTGCGGGCTTCTTCAAAGCAATGAAAAAACACTTTTAATACCAAACACAAAAACTCAGCGAAAACACAGTCCTACGAGTACTTTGAATTCTTACAGCGTCCATCCTTCGATTTCAGTTTACTCTAGAGCTACACCGGAGTCAACCACAGGGCCTCCCTTCTGGATACACACTCGTCAAAATATCAGAGCACAGGACGGTACCACGAACAGAACTTTCATTAAAGCCAATGTGCAGCCCAATGGATCCTGCATTGACTCAGCCCAGCCCATGTCAGTAAAACGTAGCAACAGCTTAGGTCCAGTTATTCTGCGGGCACTAAGACTGTCATCAATCACCGGGGAGACCCCACAGATCGCAGCCTGGAGAAGATCGAACCGACTTTTCTGCGCTAACGGTTATCCACCTGCCATACTCGTAAAAACAAGGAAAGGGGCGATTCAGACATACATACAGTGGAGGGGAACAGGACTACGATCGATCAGCCGACAGAAACAAGACCAAGACTCCACTATTGTACTGCCCTTTGTTGACGATAAGCTGTGCCCAAAAAGTACACGTATAGCTTAAACAACAGTAAAATCAATTCCAGGTGGCATGGAAAGGGGGGAAGAAACAGTGGGAAATTAAACTGATTTCAGCGCTCAGCCTACAGCACCCCTCCCTGTCCGGGTGGAGCGGCAGACACTGTCACGCATGCCACGCAGGGGCTCGCGGAGAATGCCACTCAAAAAACACGGCTATACAGGAGTCGATGACACTCTGCCCTGACGGTCAGTCCTTTATATCGGAGAGAGCAGGCGCGCCAATTCAGAAAGAGATGTAACGCTTCGGTGGATGCCAGAAAATAAAGCGAATGGACTCACCATTTCGCATCTACAAAACAAGCATTTAACCACCCCTCTGACATCTCAAAATCTAAAAGTATGCATCTTGCTCGCCGCTTCAGACGGCCCTGACAGAAAAATCAAAGAATCCAATCTGATTCGGAGGACCAAAAACCAACCGTAATACGCAAACTTTTTCATGGGGCCCCTGACTCCCCATACTGAACTATGATAACTCAACAAGCACTTAGGGTTAGCTCAGCCTGCTTTGCTACATACATGTTTGGTTTTATGTTTTAGGCACCTGCGTAAAATGTAAATATACGCGAGTTTTTTTTTTTAGCAGTGTTTCGAATATGTTTGAGTGTATATAGTCAATTCTGTTTTATCAATGGATGTTAGCTGACTGATGTTTGTAAGCATATATGTATATTTTGCACCATATTTGACATGTGAAATAAGTATTTAAATTTGTTATATCCTGCATATACATATACGATATGATTAGTATTTAGTATCAAATATTGTTCGAAGATATTGTTACGTGTTTATAATTGATAAACTTGTATATTTTTGTTATATTTGGACATAATTGACCTGTTAAATGTATAAATATGTTATATCCTGCATTTCTACCGTATACGATATAATTAATATCACATTGCTTAATAATGTTATTTATTCTACCCATATGTTACCGCGAATAGAAAATTGTAAATAATATTTAGATACTTAATTTGGATTATAAGAAGCAGGTTTAGAAAAAACGCTGTGCCTTTCAGACATATTCATGTGCTTATGATTCTTGACTGTGTTTCGCTGATTTTTGTCGTTTTATCGTATTTAAAAGTGTTTATTGCTGAGAAGCCGCCAACGGCGAATATTAAATATAAGTGTGTCATTTTATCCTCTTTTAATTATTATGAGGTTACTGGCTAATTATATTCCATTTAATTGTGTGTCTGTTGCAAAACAGGGACATAGCCAGGGGGAGAGTACTGGGGCTACCTCCCCCTGAGCTGAGAAAACCTTAAACTAGATACAATGTGATTCTGCTGACACCAGACTCCCCTCCCCCGGTTAACATCAGGTAATAATTAAACTTGTAATGATGAGTCATAATAGCCGTTTTCACGATGGATTATTTTGCGCGAAATGTTTTTAGTAGTAGCCGTTTTCACGATGGGACTAATTTGGCGATAAATGTTTTAACCCTCGCCCTACGGTCCCGTAGGGCGAGGGCTAAAACATTTTTCGCAAATTAGTCCATCGAGAAAACGGCTACTACTAAAACATTTTAAATGTTTTAAAAAAAAATCGTGCAAAATAATCCATCGTGAAAACGGCTATTAATTCGCATGAAATATATATATATTTTTAGTCGCGTCAGCTCAATTTGTTAAAACAGCACTTGAATGAAGAGTCGAGTCGATTTAATTGTTAAAAACATCGTTTGAGTCAAGAGTCGAGTCAGTTCTTGGGATGGTTGAGTCATTGAGTCGACTACAAGATATCTGAGTCGTAACAAGTCTGCCTTCACCTCACATCGGCTGAGCGAGTCCCTCGTCGACTGCAACGGCAAACACTCGCCAATCTAGCGCCGTACTTCGTACATAAGGCATCTCCGCGTCTCCTTCAAATATCCCCCATTGTTTCGTCCCCCAGAAATAGCTGGACCAATGCGTAGCTTATCAGGAACTGCACGACGCACGCCAGGGGAGCGCAGCGCCTTCCAGAGCGCAGCCTCGTCAACAACAGCTGACTCTGTCAGTGCACACCTGAGTCAGCTGACGCCTGACGGACAGTGTAAAAACTACACAGCGGTGCAGCGCGGCGTCCGACGGCCGGCGCCATGTCCGCGCCGAGGATTACCTATCTGGGTCAATGCCTTGTGATCTTCATCCGCAAAAATAAACCCAGCCGCCGGTCAAGGTGGCGCTGCATGAAACGGGGAAATGACAGCTTGTCTCGCGGTAGGACAACACGCGCGGGAATCCTTGGTGAATTTTCTCTAACAATGACCAGTTGTGTGCGGGCAGTCGGCATGTAAATCCTTGGTGAATTTTCTCTAACAATGACCAGTTTTGTGCGGGCAGTCGGCATGTAAATCCTTGATGAATTTTCTCTAACAATGACCAGTTTTGTGCGGGCAGTCGGCATGTGACCGATTTGACAAGACCGCTGATTCCATGAAACGATTCGCCGTAGCGGCGCGGAAAGGTACCGAGAAGTGGGCATTGACGTAAGTCGGCTCAGTAAGATCCTATCCACCAGGAACACATCTCCTCAACTTCAAGTGGGCAGAAGTGCTGTCTATTCTGCTGAATCGCATATCTTCTTATCATATATCCTGACCACAGTTACTCGGGAATCCTAATTTGCCTATCTGTGCCATGAGCAGCATACAATTAGTCAAACAAAAAAGGGTAAACAACTACGAGAATCGTGCAGAGGTCAGCACTCGACGCCAAAAATCCATATTTATTAACGTTCGCCGGCGACCTAACGTAATTCGCGCGGTATCGAAGTAGCTGCCATTATCAGTGTTACGGTTGTCTCTCCAGCGCCGTACACAGGGGTTGTTCAGCTGACCGTGCGAGCTGAGCCCAGCACCGCCGCCAGGTCGCATGGGCCGATGACATCACTGGACAAGCGTGACGTCACACGGGGCGGCTGCCAACGCCGCCAGAGCAGCGGTTCAGGCATGTATGGCCGGCCGGCGAGCCAGATGTCGACGTGACTGGACCATCTCAGAGAGCGCAGCGGTGCGTCCAATACCAACAGCAGCGGCCGTCAGTAATGACAACACCCCGGTCAGTGGGACTGAGGCCGCAGCAGGCCCGAAACGCACTGCCAGGTCACGGCCAGCCCGTCCGGCAGGGCAAACGGAACGGGGCGGCGGCGGTGAGAAAGGCGCTCCCACTAAACTGGTCACAGAGCGCCAGACAAGCGTAGAATGACAGAAGAAAAATGACAACAACAAATGCATCATCAAACATTATACCTATTGGCTATTGACTAATTTATTGCGGAGACCCAATAAGCAGAGAACAGACTCTATTTAAATTTAGTCATAAACGACACATCATAAAACTCGCTGGACACCGATGCCCGGTCCGACGGTGGTGGAAGATACTTGCCTGTGCTGCCACCTGGTGTTCAACACAGTAGCGCCTCTAGCGGCGGATCCCAGAACTACTGAGAGAGTGCTAGAGAGTGCTAGAGTAAAGTTTAGTCTAGTTCTAGTCGTTGGGTAAGCGTGGTCGTCGCACGTCATCCATAATCGGTCATTCCCATTTCCCATGGCTACCGCACGCGGTTGGCCAAATTGTCATCTCCTGGCTAGCGGAAGGTGCTGGGTCAGCTAACCAACCTCCGACAAAGCGAGGTGGCCAGCAGTTGCCATTCTGACATCGCAGACCAAACACTGAATACTGAATACTGACTGAATCCGGGGGCAGCCGCAGCTGAACAATGACAGCGCTCTCGCCAGGGGCGTGATTCTCCAGAAAAGTTTGGGGGCTGAGCTGGAAAAAATCGCTTAAAATGCCATCAAAAAAGCAAAAATACATATTTCAAAACGGATTTTACCTACTTTCTCATCAAAGTTGAGGGGGCTGAAGTCCCAGATGGGGGAGGGGGCTGAAGCCTCCCATCTGAATAGGAGCCTACACCCCTGCTCTCGACCCGACTCCGCTCGAGTTGTCAGCACGGCGTCAGATGTCGCTACAGACATCACCGCACATGCCCGGCATCCCGCTCCACACCGACCACAGCCAGCACCAGACAGCAAATGCAAGACCCAGGGTAATATTTGAACCAGACACGAAATGTACACATATATCTCTGAAACTGATCCCGGATACAAGCAGATCTCTTCACAGAATCCAATGACGGATCCCAACAGATCTGGCGACAAAATAAAACTGTAGATATTTTATTCCAACGCATATCTGCATGAAATTTAGCAGCGTATGTTGATACCACAGGGTCACATCGGCCATGGTATACCATCAAAGTGAATCTATGATCTCGAGGAAACTTGGAACCGACAGGATCCCACGTAAAAATCGCACATTAATAATGGAATTTCTCGACAAAATGCAGTCACAGATATACAACCATATCAGTTCTAGTTACAACATTAAAAAATATACCCGGGAAAGTAAAGCGGATCTGGGATCTCAACAAATTCCAAAGCATCACGATGCTTTATGCTTATATGGGCTCAGACCCCAATTAATCCCTTTACAAATTTTCAAAACAGATTCTGTTAGTGACAGCTAACAGACCTACAATCATTTGAGCACTGGTCGGCAGTCGGCAATGCCCGCCGCCATTCGACAAATGTTATCAGGCATCCTATGCTAACAAGCGCCACCAGACGCCATCAGAAGTCACCGGACACCATCATGACGCGGTGTTTAAGATGTTTACCTCTTCTAACTTTGATATATAAATACCTAACTTTGAACTTTACTTTATTGTAAATATATCTACACAATTTACACATACAGCCGCCGTCTGATGTCGTGCCACGGCACAGTCAGAGTGCCACCAGACGACACCGAACGCCACCAGGTGGCCACGGCACAGTCAGAGTGCCGACGCAGAGCCGACACCCGAACGCCAACAGGTTGGCACGGCACATGTCAGAAGGTGCCACCAGACGACACCGGAACGCCACCAGGGTGGCGTCACGGCAACAGTCATTGAGTGGCCACCTCAGATCGACATCACGAACGTTCCTACCAGGTGGCCATCGGCACAGTCAGAGTGGCCACCAGACCGACACCAGGAAACGCGCACCGAGGTGGCCACGGCAGCAGTCATAAGTGCCACCAGACGACACCAAACGCGCACTCAGGTCACGCATCAAGTCAGTAGGTGCCACCTGAGACGACACGCGAACGCCACCTAGCGTGGCCGTACGGCACAGTCAGAGTGCCACCTAAGAGCGACACCTGGAACGCCACGCAGGTGGTCCACGGCATCAGTCAGAGTGCCACCAGACGACAACCTAAACGCCACCGGAGGTGGCCACTGGAACAGTCAGAGTGCCACCCAAAGACGACACCGTGAAACGCCACAGGTTGGCCACTGGCACATGTCAGAGTGCCCACCAGACGACACCGAACCGCCACTCAGGTTGGCGCACGGCACAGTCAGAGTGCACTAAGAGCGACACCAAACGCCACCCAGGTGGGCCCACGTGCAACAGTCAGAGGTCCACCTAGAGCGACACCAAACGCCTACCACCCGAGGTGGCCACGGCACAGTCAGAGTGCCACAGTACGACATACCCGAACGCCACCAGGTGGCCTAAGGCGACACCAGACCAAACCAGATGCCATCCCGGGGTGAAAGATCCCAAAAAGTTGACGGGACTTCAGCCCCCTCCCCCGAACATGGACGAACAAGTGGGTAAAATCCAGAACAAATATGTACTTTTGTGGATTGTGATGGTAATTTAAGCAATTTTTCCCAGCTCAGCCCCCCAACCCCAACTTTTCTAGGGAAGCTGCACCCCTGAAGTCATCACACGCCATCAGATGTCATCGACATTAAATACGCCATCACATGTCAACAAAGACGCTACCCGTCATCAGAAACTGCCAGCCGTCACTGAACGCTGCCGTGCGTCACCAGACATCCTCCGCCATACCAGGTACCGACCCCGACATACCGCCGCCGGCGCCGCCCGGCTCTCTCCGCCATACAATACGCGACGCGAATACGCGCGGCGCGCCGGCTTTCTCGGCCATACAGAGGTACCGACCGAATACCACCGCGCGCGCCCGCTCTCTGCCATACCAGTGATCTGACCGACATACCGCCGCCCGGCTCTCTCCGCATACAAGTTTAACGACCGACATACGGCGCGGCGCCGCCCGGCTCGTCGCCTTACAGTACGACGAGCTACCGCCGCGGCGCCGCCCGGTCTCTCCGCCATACAGGTTACGACCCGACTACGCCGCGCGCGGCTTCTCTCAGCCATACAGGTACCGACTCGACTATCCGCGCGGCGCCGCCGGCTCTCGCCTATGACCAGGTAAAGACGACATATACGCGGCGGCGCCGCGGCCCGGCTTCTCTCGTATCCGGTACGACCGCGACTACGCGCGCGGGCGCCCGGTCTTCTTTTCCGCTACAGGTACTGACACCGACATACCTTGCGCTCGTGCATTGGCGCCCGGTCTCTCCGCTACTAGGTACGACCCACATACGCCGCGCCGCCCGGCTTTCAGCATACAGGTTTACGACCCAGAACTCCGCGCGGGGCGCCGGCTTCTCCGCATACCAGGGTACCGACCCGACATACGCGCTGGCCGCCGGCTCTCTCCGCCATACAGGTTAGACCCCGAATACGCCGCCGGGCCGCCCGGCTCTCTCCGCATACAGTCCGACCTCGACATAACCGCGGCGGCGGCCCGGCTTCTTCTCTCCGCCAACAGTCCGACCTACATACGCGCCGGCCGCCGCCGGCGTTCTCCGCATACAGGTACGACCCGACATACCGGCGCGCGGGCCCGGTCTCTCGATACTTAGGTACTGACCCGAATAACCCCACGACGCCGGCCCCCCGGACCTCCTAAACGCCATACAAATAAAAGACCGACATAGCGCCGGCGCCGCGCGCGGGCCTCTCGCGCATTACCAGGTACGACCCGATATTCGCGCGCGCGGCTCTCTCCGCCATACAAGGTGGACCCGAATACGGCGCGGGCGCCGCGCTCTCTCCGCATATACCAGGTACCGCCCGACATACCGCCTGCCGGCCGGAGCCCGCTCTCTCGCATAACAACCAGGATACCAGACACCAAACATATCGGAAAACAAAAGCGGCAGTGCGGACTTACTCCTCAGCACATAACAAGGAATACCGCAACGACACCCAGCCGCCGGCGGCGCCCGGCTTCTCCGCATAAGAGGTACGACCCCGACATACACCAGAGAGAAAGAAAGGTCTCTGCCGCATACCGAGGTACGACCCGACATACGCGCGCGCGCCGCCAGGCCTCTCTCGCATACCAGGTACCGACCCCTACAATATCCGCGCCGGCGCGCGCCCGGCCTCTCTCCGATGACCGGTACGACCAAACAAAGAGCGCGCGCCCCTGGTCTCTCATCCACCGACAGGTAAATCGCGCGTGGGGATATCCGAATTTACGATAGGGGATGTCCGTTGCACGTTGTTTCCAGGCATCATCGCACCGATCCAATAGCTCAACACCAGCTCAGATGGAACGAGCCTCGTGCCCTTCCCGCACGAAGATCCACCATACCTGTTGGCAAGACGAGCAAGCCGTAGGACTCCTGACTTTGAACGACCGTCTCCGGTACCGCTATCAGAATGCGGGGACTCACCCGGCAGTAAAGACTCCGCTGATCCCGCAGATCCCTCCCCCGGCTGATTACGCTGACCAGTGGTTCAGTACAGAGTTACGGAGGCAGGAGCCAGCGCCGGCCGGTGTTATTCTCCCACATACCTCCCTCCATCGGACTGAACAGTGTCTGAGACATGTACGGGGCTGTGCGTCCGGGGTAATAATAGGGTTGTGCGTAGGGCAGCGAGAAATACCCGATACAATGAAGAACAACGCGGAGAAGATACAAAATATTGCAGCCTAGCCTCTAAAAAAACAAAATCGAAACCATCGAATTAATGTTATAATCAATTGCATATGGTCATTGATGCTGATATCCATAAAAAACAACGGTGCTGGCAATTACGCTAAGCAAGAAGGACCTCATTCATCGGTTCTTTAAGTCTTGCAATGCGATGTGACGTCATGTGACGATGTGACGCTCACAATTTGGTGACGTTCTGATCAACTGCAGCGCGGACACGAGACCTATGATGCCACGTGGCTTCTGGTTAGACTGTCAGCTTCACAGTAGATGGCAGCACTGATTATGGAGTCTAGAATAGGTGACAGCACCAGAAACCGAAACTTGCCGGTAGGTGGCAGCACAAGATACAAAAATTGACGATAGGTGGCGCAACGAACCAGATACGTGTCGCGGCAGATCTAAATGAACATAATAAGGCTGCGCGAACGACATTTTTAATCACGTTGCTCTCGTCACGAAAATGCTGGTGAATGAACGTATTCCTGGTCATGACAACAGGGCGCTGCCAGATAAACCGACCGGACCAAGCTTCATCACGTTTAATAGCGTCATACCGGCCCGACACAACTATAAGGACCATGAGCTTGCTTGTTTTAGTTTTTGATCATTTATGAGACCATTTATAATTTGAATCCATTTTTGTTTGAATTGATATTAAACAACATCGTTTTACGAACCAAAAACATTGGTACCTTAGAAAATTGTCCCCAACCTCAATGGCATATTTTCGAATGAGCCGCACGGCCAGCTGAAAATAACGAACGGAAAACAAACGAGGCTCGTTGGAAGAACTATGCATACAATACCAGTCCAGCGACGCTCTGACCAAACATGTCCACACCACATCATTACCTAACACCACACATCACCGTTTGCGTGTACTTACCATAGTACTCGCAGCAGATGGGGCAGAACCGCACGCCGCCGTGGAGACCATCGTACTTCAGAAACTGCTCGACAGTCGAGATGAGCCACGGACTGCGAAACCAGCACTCCGCCCGCCGCACGAGCTGACACCAGTCCTCACACAACGGCGAGTTATCGTTCTCATACGGGTCGAAGAACATGGCCAGCGAGTGGTAGCCTTCGGAGGCCAAGCCTGGCGGGCAATGGACCGGGTCGCCCATGGCCCGCAGAGCGGCGCCCTCCACCTCGGTGAAGCGCGGGTCGGTCAGTAGCGTGCAGCAGACCGCCCGATGTTCAGGTTACAGACCGACAGTGCGAGCAATGGCAAGTCACAACCCCATCCCCTTGCTGCTTGTCTTATGTACACGGAACATGGCTGCAAAAAAGAGACCTGTCTCGTGCTACGAGAGGAGAATCGAGCAAGCCAGATGATGCGACGTCGAACTGACCGACTGTCCACGCAGCACGGCATGCTGGCAGACTGTCCCACGGACTGATGCCATGACTGCAACTGACTTAGCACCTGTCTGTCGCACAGAGCACAGGGCATGACTTGTCATGACTGTCACGCAGCAAGCAGGACTGACTGACGACTGTCACGCATCACACTGCACTCGATGGCTGACTAGAACGTTGTCAACGCAGCACATGGCAGCTGACTGTCCAACGCACTGACTGCCACCGACTGTCCCACGCACTGACTGCCACCGACTGTCCAACGCACCGACTGGCACCGACTGTCCAACGCACCGACTGGCACCGACTGTCCAACGCACCGACTGGCACCGACTGTCCCACGCACCGACTGGCACCGACTGTCCAACGCACCAGAGAAGACACCAAACACGGCTCGAGAGAGGACCGACGTTCGACAGAACCACTCGCGATCAGCTCTCGAGGACAACTGACGCTGACCATGCCGTCACGCCAGCTGGCGCTGCCGGTGCCCGGCACCACTTTCTCTCCCCCTCCGTCTCTGTGCGGCGATAAGCCGGCCCCCGCTCCATTACCTCTTTCTTCGACACGTGCCTCGAACTGGCTCCACGCGGCACACCGGCCGGGGAGTGAGACAGGGAGGTAAAGCGCTAACGAGAGCTCGTCTCGCGCGCACCTGCTTGCTCAGTTTTAGATGAACAGGCAGCGGGCCGCCAGACCTTAACAGAAAGGGGGCCCGGTATAGGTCCCCCCCCCCCGCACAAAAAATACTAAAAACTACGGATTTCGGCCACTTTGTTTTGCGAGGTCCCCTTTTTGTATTTTTTTCAACTTGTGATGAGGTGGATTGGACTAGGACCTTCAGTACCCTCAGAGGCCCCATGAACCAGGCACGTGGTCAAAATTTCCGTCCGGTGGGAGCGGCGCCTCAAAAGGGCCCATTCCCGATCGTTGAAAGGGACAAACAAAAACGGATGAAAAGGTACGTAACAAGGATGAAGAATGCAGTATGACGGGTATGGCATGGTCGATACCAACTTTTAGAAGCTGGAGTTAGTAAACTGCCATATCAACTTTGGAACCAGCGACACTTATTTGAAATAAGCCATGCCTAAGAACTTCGCATATTTTGTAGGCTCAAGACCTGGAGCCCTTAAATCAATAGCGCCGCGGACGCGCAAAATTTTTGTAGTCTTATGCCTTGTATATGCATTATGCATTATCATCAATACGTCGCATTGCGCATGGTGCGAACCTCTACAAATGTTATTGTCCGTTTAAAAGTGCGGTACAACAGTTGCGAAGCGAACTATTTTTTCCACACATAAATGCGCCGAGAAAAGACACGATTAGTGAACCCACATATACTATAGTTTGTAAATGAATTGCGCCGCGGAGCGGAGCGAAACTTTGAGTTGTATTCCCAGGACAACTGCATTTTTGCAGTTGAAAGTCCCTTCAGATCGTCGAGGAGTCCCTCCGACCTTTTTGGCGCCTTTCCTACCTGTTCAGGGACTCATCTGGGATTCGCCAAAGACATTATTTGGAGAAGGTGATAGATACTTTAATATTTATCGCCTTGCCGACATGCTCAGAGGGCCCTCCAACCTGCCCCGGGCCCCTCCATGCTGATTAGCGGACCATTCGGCATGTTCAGGGGCCCTCTGACCTGTAAACGGGTCCTTTGAACTTCCCATGGGCCCTCCAGCCTGCTAAGGAGCCCTTACGACCAGGCAAGAGACTGAGCTGGCTGCTTTGTCAAACAGACTCAATTGGCCCCAGGGCAGGCTCGAGAGGCCCCTGACCATTTTTTAGAGACCCCTGGGCAGGTTTTTGGGCCCCTGAGTGGACTCAATGGGCCCTTGGACATGCTTGAGTCCCCTGTGCAATTTCCGGGGCCTATGGGAGAGCTCAATGGGCTCCTGGACAGGTTGTTGGGCACCTGGACAAGACATGCCCGAGAGGTCCCTGAACATTTTGGGGCCCCTGGGTGGGTTTAATTGGCCACTGGGCATGCCCAAGAGGCCCCCTGGGTTGGCTTCGAAGGCCCTTCAAGTGTCTGAGGGCCCTTAACATGCACCAGAGTTACTCCTCGCCTGGTTTGAGGGCTCCTCTGAGGATTTTTAAAGCTATTTAGCTAATGCAAATGGTATCTGGACAAATATCGGTGGGCCCCTGAGAACCGCATCATGGGGGGGGACAATTTCCCCCTGGCTGCATCCCTAATAGCAATATCAAAATACTCAACGTCGGGTAAAAAGCAATATATTTCATGTCATCTAAGCCTCATACACCGAATCCAGACCGGCCATCCTATGGAGTCGTGCCGATTGCCTTATATGGCCTTTAAGTTTAATGAGCATGTCATTTGCCCAGCCGAAGTCTCCAGCAACAAAGTCAAGCGTCACGGCAATAGTTGACCAATGCAACAACACATGCAATATGGACAAACGAAGATGAAAAAAGCAGAAACTTAGCCAATTACAATGGGTTCAAAAGCGTATTTCGAGCATCCAATGTCATTACAAATCAGCCAGAGCACTGCGTTGGCTACAGGAGCGGGATTCTGCGGGCACTTCTGAACGCCTTCCTTCCAGAGCCTTCCAGAGCCTTCTGTGTGCTCAGGCTCTGACGCAGGCCCGCCTCGGAGGTGGCTGAAGGAGGGGAACAGGACGATAAGCCGGCGCTGCCGTCTGTCCAGACAGGGCAGCCGCCCCCCCTACAGGAGCCATCTGCGTGAAGATAACGCAGGCCGGTCCGACAGCCCGGGCAAAGGACGAGTCCGTGCTGCAGACTGAGTGAACAGCTGATCACGCTGCCATCCTGCGTCTCACCGCTTCGGACAACACTGATATTAGCCGTTTTCACGATGGATTATTTTGCGTGAAATGTTTTAAAACATTTTAAAGTGTTTTAAAATGTTTTAGTAGTAGCAGTTTTCACGATGGACTAATTTGCGGAAAAAANCCAATTTTGAACAAAAAGTGAGAGATGAGGGTGTTTTCGACTGGTCGAAATGTCGTGGAATGCCCCCACTAGCAATTGTTTACACTAGTCCTAATGTTACTAGCTCAAATAGCACTAGCTCTTTTTGCACTAGCCCTTCTGCGGCGCTAGTGCAAAAAGAGCTCTTCCCATCAGAGGAAAGCGCTTAACCATTTGTATTTGTCACGGTAAATGCCGGGAATAACATGTTTTTGCATAGCCCGGCGCAATATTATTGCTAAATGACGTCACTACATCAAGCGCTTTATAAATAATAAACTTTTACTTACAAATATCTCGCGAAATATTGATTTATATGCAAAATAATGTGTATCACGTTGATCAGCACATTTTTCTCATTATTTTGCAAATATTCACCAAACAACCTGTAACTAGTCGATTTCAGATCGTGCCGGTTGATATTTATTTCAAGGTTTCTCATAACATTTTTCTGTCGTTTTTTTACCATTCATTAGAAATGTGAGTGCACCTGTTGTATATATTGTCATATTTGTGTCCAGTGAACAAGACTTGGTTTTTTAAAGCCTTTACATGAGTGGCCCTCCCTCAGGTCCAACGCGACAACCGCCACTTTACGTTAACACCACGAAAGAAAACAAAAGTTAGAAAGTTCGCGCCACTCACTCAAGGAAGATAAACAAATAAAAATATAGAGTAGTTTCCCTTGAGTGTCCGGTTATGTTAGGCTAGGCAAAGTAGGTTAAGTCATAATCATTCATGACAAAAAAGCCTATTGTCATTGAGCCGAAAGGTGGTGGGTGGGCCGAAAGGTAGGGGGGGTTAGTAACTACTAATAGTCAGTTCCTAAGATTCCCCACCGAGCAGGGATAGCTAGGCTAGATAAGGCCAGTTGAGGAATCCAGGGACATATTAAAAAGAGATCAGTTGAAATATAAAGAAATAAGATCAGTTTAAATATATGGACTACATTTTTACATCATATTCATCGCAGAGCAAAATCCGAAAAAAGAAGCGATATCATCTATTTTCTACCTGGGGAAAAATGACTTTTAAAAGAACACGTAATACGTTTTTACGACATTTACATTTTTGTGTGCAAATTTTCTGCTACACCAACAGAGTTGTTGCGGAAAATAAGCCTCTAAAACCATGGCTGCGGTCGGGCCGCTCATACGTATATTGCTCCCCCTAGTTGACGGAATAACTTGCGCCCGCTCAGTAATCACGTAGAAAATTCGCTACACGAAATATGCCGCCGGTCACGGCCACGGATCGAGAATACTTCACACTATACACTCTGGATACATGAACACAAAACGCCTCTTACTTCACACACTCTGGATACATGAACACTATACGCTCTGGATACATGAACACAAAACGTCTCTTATGTGAACAATTTTGGAAAAAATTATTGGTTCGACACTTAACTAATAACTGATTAATATAATTAACTGATATAAGGAAACATGTGTTACCTACCTAGGTAGGTACCACTTGTTCCCCGAAATCGGTCCTTCATGTACACAGAAGTGAAATTAGATGAGATTTAGAAACTAAAAAAGGGAAGATACATGCTATACCGGCTGTACATTTAGCACCTAGGCCACATGTGGCCCTGTGGGTAAAATTTTGTGTCAATATCATGTCAGTTCAGGTCACAGTGACATCGCAAAGCGTCAGCGGTTCTTCTGTGGCTGTGAGGCCTAGCGGCTGCCTGGTTAAGTGGCATACCCACAGTTTAGATAATGTGCTTCAATGTGTGACACCAGTGTCCAAACTGAAAATATAGATAGACAAGTTGTTATATTAAGCCACCAATGAATGGGGTATACAGAGTGTTACACAGAAGTTATATATTTATACCAGATGACAAAACAATTAGTTGGGGTGGTATTGTATTTCAGCCAGGCAAGTTGAAAAGGACAAATTTGTAATTGCCAGTTTACATAAAATATAACTGACTTTTCATACCATTGAGTATTGATGGTGCAGATTATATTAACCTGATACAGCTCTGATACTCCAGAAATATTGGAAAGTATTGTATTTTGGATGTCAGGGAGTGATTTGGGTTTTATTGTGATCTTAAATAAACGTATGAAGAGAGTAAGGTTGGATTTGGTGTTGTAACTTGATTTAAGAAAATAAAGATAAATATGTGATCCTTCACCTTAACCTTGCTTCATTACCATCAAATAGGTATAAGCTAGAGTAAACTATATTACAATGCAAACTCTGAAATATGCATAGTTAGAAACATGCTGTGGGAGAAAGGAAGTAAAAGAAAACATGAACAGCATTTAGTTTCATCAAGCATTATGAGTTATGGTTACCTACCTTTTAAACTCCAGCTCTTAAACATTTGTTTTCTTCTCTAAATTGAATGCAGGAGGCTAGTTGCAGACTTGTGAATGATTCAAATTTTCATGATTTCATGATCGATCGATGATTCAATTATGATTCAACGGCAAACGTGAACGATTCAATCATGATTCAGTCACTCAACATTACCAGTGGTGAATGATTCACAGTGATTCACACGCTTACGTGAATCAATCATGAATGATTCAATCATAATAATTAGCAATGCATAAGTGCATGGGCGCAAATTGACCCAAAGGTGTCGGCGCGCCCTTGAACCCCCAATAAACAAAAATGCGTGAGTGCAAATAGCGGTGCATATATTCTGAATGAGGGTGTTTACAGACCAAATGAAGGTACTGAAAGTGATTTTGACTTGTGCTGCCTCAGTTTCATTCCCATTATGAGAGTGGGCTATCGGTTGTGTATTTTCTGCTGTCCCCTCCAAAAAGAATGATTCATTGTGCTATGAATGATTCAATCATCCTATTTTCGTTGTATGAATGATTCAATCAACGATTCATTAATCATTCATGAGGAGGTGAATCGATTCATGAACGACTCATGTGAAATAAGAATGATATAATCAAAAGTAATGATTCAGTCAGAATCATTCACAAGTCTGGCTAGTTGTCACTTGTCACTAAAAGTATGAAGTTTGTATAAATATGTGCAATGTGCGTATCATAAAACAGAAGTGTGATAGGCTTATGCAATCAAATTCACCTCAGCTGACCTATAGCACAAACTATCCCCTCGATCCTAATTGTCAATGCCTGAAATGTTTACTTATGAGTTATGTTTATTTCAGGTGATCAGGTAATCTTGAGTACCTCAGGGTGCAGGTGATCAATGCCATTTTTAATTATTTGTATTTATTTCAGGATTTGTATGTGCCAGCCATGACTCCTGTGGATGACATCAAGTATCTTATCAACTCCGTCATTCTGGGGGAGGAACCAGTGAGTTTTTAATCATTATGGTGATGACGTATTAATTCAACACTTACCATGGTATTTTGCTAGAGGTGATTTATTTATGTTCAGAAGTGCTTTCTTTTGCTGTTTGTTGTTAACACTGGTTTTTGGTTAAGCTTCTGTATAGAGCTATTTATATCATAATGACAATTAATTTCATTTGGTTGAGATAACACCTTTTTTAATCAGAAGCATCTTAAAGCCTATAGCCTGAAGGCAGTCACTTTAAGCCCGGTGTGCAGTTTGCAACTTAAACACGCATGTGTTTCAATTGCATGCTGTCATACATACTGGAAGTTTATTTTGCATAACCCAACACTGAACCCATGACTTATACCTACAACTTTGTTGGTGTGTGCAAATCATTACAACCACAGTATTGGAGACTATCATGCTGTCTCTCTTCACAGTCTGTGGAGGACTTTATCCTGTTTATCGGCACCCTGGTGGCGTTCATCGCCTTCATCCTGTGGTGCTGCTTCCCCGTCATCCCGAAGGACTCACAGCCGAACACAGATAACCAGTACCGGCACTATAAAAAGACGGACGCAAACGCCATGTACAAGGAGCTACAACGAAGTTAACGTGCCGGTCGCCGCCGGCCGCTGTGTATAGATGGCAGCACGATCTGACCGCCAGGTGGCTCTGCTCTCGGGGAACTCGGCAGTGGTTGGGGTCGTGACCTCACCGACTCTCCGTGTCTAATGCTTTGTGTATCGGGAAGCGAGCCCGGCGGGTGGTTCATTGATACTCGGGCATAATGTGCGTTATAGTACGAACGTGCTATGGACAGTAATCGTGGGGACGCTTGCTTGGCAGAAATCGGGCTTGTGTCGGGCTTTACCCCTGCTATTTATCCGTGATGACTGTCGGTGGAGTAAGTGGATGGTGGCCGTGTTTCCCGGCCTCAGCGCTATCCTAGGGTCAGACGCGATTGCGCCACTCGTCAGCCCAGCACAAAAGGACGGCAGCGGCTCTCTCGGCACCTGTCCCGTACCTCTTGGTACGCCCGTCTTGTCAGCTGGCATGTGAGCGTTCGTGTGGTCCGATGCGTGTCCCGTTCTGTTGTGTGTCGGTGTGTGTCGGGGCAGCGTTTAGTGTCCATCGCGGTGTGTGTACTCTGTACTGTACTCTGTATTACGTGTCTCGCCATGTGCCGCTGGTGGCGGAGGCCCCGTCTGCGGGCCACACATTCCCGATCGTTGAGCCATCTCCGTGTGCCGCCCGGCACATGTCTCCGCCCGCAGCAGCTGTAACGCCACCAACCGTCCGATCTGTCGGCCGGCCGTCCCCCGGTCGGTCTTCCCCCGCCAGCCTCTGCCGGCGACGCTGCCCGTGGAGCTGTGGCAGCGCACCGTCCCCCGATCCCAGAGATGATGCCACTCCGGCTGACTGCTTGACCGGCGGTAAGGGTGGCGCTGTCAGCCGTCCTGTCCTGCTGCCTCTCCCTCGGATTCCTACCGGTCTGCTGTCTCACCTGATCCCTGCTGCCCCCTCTGATTCCTACCGGTCTCTGTATCACCTGATCCCTGCTACCCCCTCTGATTTCCTACCGACCCCTGTCTCCTCTGATCCCTGCTACCCCTCCTTCTGATTCCTACCGGCCCCGTCTCCCCTGATCCCTGCTGCCCCCTCGGATTCCTACCGACCCCTGTCTCCTCTGATTCCTGCCGGTCTCTGTCTTACCTGATCCCTGATGCCCCTCCCTCTGATGTCCCTGCTTATCCCTAACCCCAATCTCCTCTGCCAGCCTCACCCTCCTCGTGCCTCCCGTGGTTCATCTTCCTTCTCTTGTCTCCTTTCCTCCCCACGCTCTCCAGTACCGACCCAGTATGACCCCCCGGGGTGGTCCTGTGCTGTCACTGTGGGATGTCCTTTCCTCCCCACGCTTCTCCAGTCCCGACCCCAGTATGACCCCCCGGGTGATCCTGTTGCTGACACTGTGGGATGTCCTTTCCTCCCCACCGCCTCTCCAGTCCCGACCCAGTATGACCCCCCGGGGTGATCCTTGCTGACACTGTGGGATGCCTTTCCTTCCCACCTCTCCAGCTCCCGACCCATATGACCCTCCGGGGTGGTTTCCATGTGCTGACACTGTGGGGATGTCCTTGTCCTCCCCCACGCTCTCAGTCCCGACCCAGGTATGAACCCCCCGGCGTGCACCTTGTGCTGACACTGTGGGATGTCCTTTCCGCCCCACCTCTCAGCTCCCCGACCCAGTATGACCCCCGGGGTTGATCTTGTCTGACACTGTGGGATGTCCTTTCCTCCCACGCTCTCAGTCCGACCCAGTATGACCCCCCGGACGGTGGATCCTGTGCTTACACTGTGGGATGTCCTTTCCTCCCCACGCCTCCAGTCCCGACCCAGTATGACCCCCCGGGAGGTGATCCTGTGCTGGACACGGGGATTTCCTTTCCTCCCCACGCTCTCCAGTCCCCGACCCAGTATTGACCCCCCCGGGGTGATCCTGTGCTGACACGGTGGGATGTTCCTTTCCTCCCCACGCTCTCCAGTCCCGGAACCCAGTATGACCCCCGGGGTGATCCGCCATGTGCGACACTGTGGATGCTTCCTTTTCCTCCCCACCGCTCTCCAGTCCCGGACCCAGTATGACCCCCAGGGTGGTCCTGGGCTGTCACTGTGGGATGTTCTTCTCCCCACGCATCTCAGTCCCGACCCAGTATGACCCCCCGGAGGGTCCTGTGCTGTCACTGTGGGATGTCCTTTCCTCCCCACGCTCTCAGTCCCGAACCCAGTATGACCCCCCGGGGAGGTCCCTGTGCTGTCACTGGGATGTCCTTTCCTCCCCACGCTCTCCAGTCCCGACCCAGTATACCCCCCGGGGGTGGTCCTGTGCTGACACTGTGGGATGTCCTTTCCTCCCCACGCTCTCCAGTCCCGACCCCAGTTATGACCCCCCGGGGTGGTCCTGTGCTGACACTGTGGTGGATGTTCCTTCCTCTCCACGCTCTCCGTCCCGACCCAGTATGACCCCCCGGAGGGCGGTGGTCCCCATGTGCTGTCACTGTGGGATGTCCTTTCCTCCCCACGCTCTCCAAGTCCCGACCCCAGTATGACCCCCCGGGGTGTGTCCTGTGCTGACACTGTGGATTGTCTTTCCTTCCCCACGCTCTCCAGTCCCGACCAGTATGACCCCCCGGGTGGTCCTGTGCTGTCACTGTGGATGTCCTTTCCTTCCCACGCTCTCCAGTCCCGACCCAGTATGACCCCCCGGGGTGGTCCTGTGCTGTCACTGTGGGATGTTCTTTCCTCCCCACGCTCTCCAGTCCCGACCCAGTATGACCCCCCGGGGTGGTCCTGTGCTGTCACTGTGGGATGTTCCCGGTCTGACCGCCCTTGCCCGGGACCGCAGCCATTTACCGTGTATTTATATGTTAACTGTGATACGCCCGTTCACTAATAACTGTGCGCCGAGCTAGGTGGGGCGGGCTCCATCCGAAGTAAGTGTGGGTCTGACTAGGTGTGTAATGTTGTATTAGGCAGCAGCCCGGCCGAGCGTCGGGATTTTATGACTTTGTCGTACAATATACTGAATGGAATGATGGTGTGTTACGGCTGATCTGATCGACATCGTAGTCGTTATGTGTACTGCGCGCCTTGGTTTCTTCCGGACGGGTTGTTCAATTGTCCAACAAAGCAGTTTTTAAAGAGTGGCTGCCGGTGGATTCAAAACTGAATGGATGCAAAATGCAAAATTTGAGTGTGTGATAGCTGATGTAAAAAGAACGTCAGAGGAAATAAAAATACAGTAAATTACTGCAAGAAGGGACTGGAAGCATACAATTTTGAGAATAGATTAGAACATTCATGAGTGCTCAGTGCGGGTGCGATATTTTGTTAGTATTTAAAGCGATTAAGTATGCGGTGGCTTGTTTGGATACATTTTACATGTCTTAGTCTGGGTTGAATCTTTTCGAGTCGCGAAATTCAGAAGTCAGATCTCAAAGCGAACTAAGAGCCACCTAGCGAATGTTCGGATAAACAGTTCAACTGTGTGACATAGATGGCGGGTAAAGCGCCTCTTCTAGCAGCGATTAGACCAACGGACGAGTAACGTTTTCGTTCGCGGGTGTCTTCAGTCTTGATGAAGATGATTGGGGGTTTTAGGGCAGACCGACAACGAAGGTCACATGCCGCCCAGGTGTCTTGTATGGCTTAAGTCATCATACCATGTGTGTGTGTGTGTGTGTGTGTGTCGTCTGTGTGTGTACTGTGTGGATCCCAAAATGGATCTCCCCGATACATGGGATCTTTATCCTGAATACGCTGAGAACATGGATTCGTTTTAAAAGTATTTACTGCAATCGCTGGTATAAAGCACCGTTTTGTGCCTACCTATAGGACCCTAGCTACCACCAGGATTCCAAATACGTCTGCAATATTTGTCGAGGGACCCACAGAGACGTGTTTTTGGAGGGAATCCAATGTCATATTTCCCAAAAGTTGTTTAACGGGGGAGGAGGTAGCAAGCCGTCAGCCGTCAGCGATAAAGCTGTTGACCTTAAAGGGATTATACGGGTTTCCGTCCCGAAAGGAAATGCACTCTTTTGCAGTTGTATGTGCTTAAAACACGTTTTAAGACAATATGAGAGTGACCTCGTTGCCTCTTTAATCCATTATTTCAGCAATTATCAGCGTTTAAACGTTTGACTTTTTCAAGACTTCGTATTGATAAACGAGTACTTTGATCGGGGAAAATTACTGTCCACCACTTTTTAATATCTCTATCCTTGTTCGGGTGTTCCGGGCGAGCAGAGACGGCTTGTCTATACCTCAGCAAGTACCTGCAAAAAGACGCGGTGGCATCAACCGAGCACTTGTGAAACGTCCTTACGGAAAGAAGATGCATTTCCAGAAAAAGTAGGTAACCATGGGCCTTCTACCACCTTGATAAGTACGTTTTACTATGTAACTCAATTATTCTTGGAAAAACCCGTATAATCCCTTTAGGATTATACGGGATTATACGGGTGAAGACTGGAGAGTCAGCTGAAATGGCGAAAAAAATGGATCCCCATTTTCTGCGTGTATTTCAACATTTGTAAAAACCTTCTTAATGATAGTTTGTATGTTATTTAGTGCATCGAAGCGGCGCGAAATTGTTATGGGTTTGCTTGACAAACCCCTTTGTTTATTGGGGTTTTCGGGCGCGCCGACAACTAAGGTCAATTTGCGCCCAGCTTGACAAACCCCAAAAATAATGGCGGTGTAGACGCAGAGGCTAAGGTGGGCCTTGTAGAGGATTAAAAGCTACACAATTTATTCGTTCAATTCGGCGTTACGACGAACCGAAAACGATGACGTTTGGATCGTTGACGATGGTCAGTGGTCGCCGATGTGACACCGCGAAGTGGCGCGACAATTTTGATTTCAGGTCGTGGAAAAGGACATTGTAATATTTAAACCAGACCGTAAATGGAGCCAAGGGTGTAGCATAGCATCTCCAGAAAAGTTCGTGGGGCTGAGCTGGAAAAAAATCGCTTAAAGTACCATCAAGATCCACAAAATACATATTTTTCCCCGGATTTGACCAACTTTCTCATCAAGTTAGATATATAAACAAGGGCGGATCCAGGGGGGGGCATGGCCCCCCCCCCAAACCACCCAAAATCGGCACAAATTTGACACATTTCCTGAGTTTGTCGTTTAAAAAACTAAGCAAAACTCTTACTAGAGAAAGTTTGTTTTAAATCAGTTACTTGATACTATAAGCAAGCGAAATCCGATGACTTTTCTGGATCCGCCACTATATATATATTATATATATATATATATAATATATTATATATATATATATATATATATATATATAATATATATAATATATATCAAGTGTCGACATAAACACGAGGGCGCGCTTCCGAGTTTTGAGGGCGCCCTTCCATAGTTCAAAAGTTTCACTTCCCGGCATTGGGAAGCCCTCCATGGTTTGGGGGCGCCCACCATGGGCTTGGGGGCGCCCTCCAGGAATTTTGGGGCGCCCTTCATGGCTTTGGGGGCGCCCTGCATGGGTTTGGGGACACTTGCAGCGCCCAGATCGTGCCTTCGACGCAAATTTGGTGCTCCTGCGCGTTCGGCGCAGGGGCGCCAATTTTCATTGAGAGGGGCTGCCAGCCCCGTTGCCTCCACCCTGGATCCGCCCCCTAGAAGGGGTAATTTTCCCCCCAGATAGCATTTCAAAATAGGAATTGATCCACCATCCATTTTCCGTGCTCCTCATGACTCATGTCGTTAGATTCAAGATATGTTGCTTTATTTCAACTGGAGTATAGGTACTCCACTTGAAATAAAACAGGTATTCATTCTGCAGGTAGGTACCTATACCTCAGGCGCGTAGCTACTATACCGCAAATACCGCAAATGCGGTATGCCCTGATCGTGATGCCCCGCTTCTGAAATTCGAGTCCCTTGTGGAATATGATGCCCCCAACCCAAACATGATGCCCCAAAATGTCGTGCTACCCACATCATTCCCCACTGACAGATGCGATGCCTCACTGTTTTGAAGGTCTAATCGCACTTCAGCATGCGATGCCCCCAATATAAAGCTGTGATGCCTGGGACCAAAGTCCCAAATGTCTGCCCATTGTAAAGAGATACGATGCCTCTAGAAAGAAGATATACATAACCCTTTACAGGGGGAGCATGTGCTGCCCTTAGAAGATCGTAAAGCCCCCATTGAAAGCTATGTGACCCCTAATGTTAAGGTGTGATGCCCTTGTGAAATATGTGTCTAGGTGACATGTGATGCCCCTTCTGGAAGCTCTGTACCCCTCCAAGTGGAAGATGCTGATGCTTCTAGTGAAAAATGTGATGCCCCAGTGGGAGATGTAGTCCCCATAGAAATATGTGATGCCCTAGCGAAGATGATTTGATGCCCCTATTAGGGACAAGTTGGGAGAAATGTCTTCCAATTTAAATTTCAGTGGAAGCCTTAGTAGAAAATGTAATTCACCGCTGGAAGCTGTGTTGCCCCTTATGGAAGATGGGTTGCCCATTGTGTAGAATATCCGATGGCTCTAGTGGAACACATAATGCCCCTATGCAGAAGTTGGAACATGTGAATAAGCTGTGATGCCCTAGTAGAAGATGTCAGTAGCGTAGGAACGCTGGACGAAAGGTGAGGGGGCCAGCGAAAACTTTCGATCTCGTCTTGAGGGGAACTCAATCCCCTTACACAATATTTCTATTGCATATTTAAGCTCCTTTCGTCTTCGCGAAATCTTTTGCGCTTTTTATTTTGATTAACGAAGTTAAAATTGTTGATTTTAGCACCCAAAAATTCGCAAAAAGTGCAGGGGCCCATGGCCCCCCACGGCCCCCGCGTTCACGCCTGATGGATTGATGCCCCTAGATTGAAGATGTGAATGTCCCTTAGTGGAATATATGATGCACTCAAGAAGAGTGGCCTAGTAAAAGATGTGGATGCCCCTAAAACTGGAAAGGCATTGATGCAACTAAGAAAAGAAATTAGATCACCTTGTGGAAGACGCGATGCCACTTACACGAAGATATGATGTCCCACGAAGAATGTGGTATCCCTGCTGGAAACTGAAGATAGATGCCCGTTTGGAAGATATTGGTCCCTACTGGAAGCGGTATGCCCCTAGGGAAAATATGTTGTTACCCCTAGTGCAGGGGCTCCGGCTCCCCAGGGGGGGGCGAGGGGGGGGGACGTGTCCAACCCCAACATTTCGGATTTTTAACCATTACACCTATGGCGTTGCATGAAGGAATTTGAGTTCAAAATCCTGTCCACCCCCCCCCCCCAATCTTTTCGGGAGATGGCGGTGCCCTTGCCCTAGTGAACATATGACACGCCCCTAGAGAGGGCATTGTTATACCCCTATGAAAGATGAGATGCCCCTAACGGGAACATATGAAGGGAAGCAGACTGGTTATTTTGATTCGACTGTGATTGAATCGATTGGGAATCATTTATTAAAAAATCCCTTGAATTAAAAAAAAATACATCGGATTCTTTTATTCATGAATCGTTGATTGAATCGAAACCTGCCATAGAAGAAACAAAGGCTTGATGAATCAAAAGGTTGTTTCATTGTTGTTACTTGTTTCAATGTTGAAATCAAACTAAATGAATGCAAAGTTGTTTTGATGCTTACAAATTTGGAATTGGAAAGAATAATTCTCAAAATTGTTATCATGACTCAAACGCGTTCTGAAATCATTTTAGGATGCTCCAAAACAAATTTTATTGAATCGTTTCAAAAACAGTTGAAATAATAACCAGTCTGGATGAAGAGTTTAATTTTGTATATTGCTGACTTAAGGGTAGGTTATTTTGTGACCTCCCATTGTGGTTCAATGTGTGGAAATTGTAAAACGCATATAGATAAATCCATAGGAAATGGCTAAATTTGGACCAGTCTTCAACAGGGATCCACCTATTTCTTGCGCCGAAATCGTATGCCACCATTTTCACTGTTGTGTTTGGGCTTCGTCGAGGCCATCAATTAATAGGCAAAACTTAAACTCTACATTACCTTTGATATTTTTTGGATATATGACCTAACTAGGGTTACCCATATGTCATCGATGGCGTCTCGACGAGAGAAATACATTGGCTACATAACCTCTACTACTTGTCGTTCATCCGTTCCAAAATAATTCCTGAAAACAATTTGACCGATTTATTAAAATGTTTCTAGTTAAAATGATATCCGCTGACCTCCATGCCCATGGACATAACTCATAAGTGAAATGCGATGTTGTCTTTTTAGCCATTAAATTTCAACTAATTTTCTTTCAAAATGTTTTCTTTCCTTCTTTGCGTTTTTTGACTCTTTTTTAGTTGTCGAGGATCAAGATGGTTTTGCTGTATTTGTGCCTGATATTTTGCCAAAACTTTGAACTTCGTGACCTCTTGGTGACCTTCAATATTGAACTGACCTCATGTGATCAAAAAAGTAAATTGATAAAGCATGTGTCCGAGCTATATAAAAAAAACATATTTTGATGTCGCTACGTTGGCGATGTTTTTTTTTAGATCAGTGGGGGGAGCGAGTCGGGTTCGGAATTGACACGGGACCCAGTCGGTGCACGTGTTAAGTATGACCTTCTTTAGAGAAAAAAGTCATTCTTGATAACCAAAGTAACAATTTTGATTCAATGTAATTCCTTACCAAGATTAGCTGAGCCGTGCGAGCTTCACCAGTGCTTTGTTTGCCAATAACTTCTTGATAGACAAAGGTATGGCAAGTGCAACTGATACCGTTGAGCTGAGCTCATCTCGTCGAAATCAGAGATGCGTCTTCTCATTTAAGCAGCATGGAACTTACCTGGGTCACTACATAGTCTTCACCTGAGATCAAGTTTAAATTTTGACTTTAATTCAGTTGGACCAGGTGATGTTTTGAACGTACCTTGGCATGGCAAACAGGAATGCTATCAAATAATTGTTCTTTTGTTATTTAAACCCGGTATTAAATGACGATATTCGTTTAGGGGACAACGCATTAACCACTTCCACCGCAGGGACGTGGGAACCGGCGGAGCGGCCGAGGGGCAACTCGCCTCCCCCAACTTTGAAGCTGTGGGGGGGGGGGTGACGCCCCCCCAAATTTTTACACGATCACTCTTCTCTTTGATTAGAAGCAACATATTTCCACATACTTTTCAACGGCAAAAAGGAGAGTTAATAAAGTAAGGGAAAAGTAAATGTGTATGGCATATGGAAGCTGAGTATGGACAGAAATGGCGCGACTTTGACTATTGTGCACAACACAGGGACGTTGGAACCGTGGGGGCAGTGTGGCAACTCGCCCCCTCAATTTTGGACCTGTGGGGGCGACGCCCCCTCAACTTGGGAGCTAGGCGTCGGCCCTCCCTCGTCTTTTACCATTATCTTTTAGCTCCGAATTAGATCAACGGCAGTAGCCGTTCTCACGATGGATTATTGTTGCGCAAAATGTTTTAGTTTAGTAGCCGTTTTCACGTGGACAAATTTGCGAAAATAAAATGTTTTAATCCTCGCCCTATACGGGGCCTCGTAGGGCGAGGTAAAACAATTTCTCGCAAATTTGTCCATCTGAAAACAGGCTACTACTAAAACATTTGAAAACATTTTAAATTTTTAAACATTTCGCGCAAAATAAATCCATGGTCGTGAAAACGGCTATTTTACGGGAAAATGGTGTCTTATGTTATGTTGAACAAAGATGAAGTTTTCAATCAAAACTCAATAAAGTAAATTAAACTGCATTGAGTTTGGAACTGGTTTTGCATCTTTCCATCTAAACAGTGGGCCAGAGGCACCGCACATTTGACCATCGTAGCATGGAAACACTGCTAAATACAGCGCACACCGTGACACCTGGTATAGGATATGATTCCTCGTTCGTAACGTTGATAGAGCTTTTCCTGGTCACAATTTACGGTAGATAAAATACTCATGGTCACAACGTTGCAATGCTTTTTGGAGGTAAATGCTACTATTCATGGGCCCCAAAATATTTTTACCCTAAAAAGGGCGGGGGGGGGGGGGGGGGGGGCCCACCCAAGGAAAGTGGAGTAAATAAACAACTCCCCGGCAGTCCTTTTTTTTTTTTTTGGCATAGGTGTTGTTGGTGTTGCATATATTTTTAAGCAGAACGCGTCATTATAGATGTAGGATGTCGACTCTCCACTTCTCCACTTCTCTGCTCCCCTGACGTTCAGCAGAGAAAGAGTCGGCCAGGGGTCGAAAAAGGAAAAGTGGTCACCAACGAAACTCCGATCAAGGCGGTCACCGGCATTTACACATCCAGAACGGGTGTTGATATCATCGGGGATAGATTTCGATATATCGGGTGAACGGGTGGCGATATTTGTCGATAAATCCTGTTGGCGATATAACGGGTGGCGACCACAGCGATATACCGTGGTGTTTTTAGCTATCATTTTTGCTACATCAGGTCCCCAGAAGTTCGCCCCCCAACTTGAAAGTTCTTCCCACGCCCATGCTGGTCCCGCCACGAATTACAATACAGAAACTCTCTCAGTGGTCAGCAAAAAAACGATTATTTGTAAGAGGTGCATTGAGGTCGTGTCTAAGTAACTTGACATTGAACTATACAATTAGTTATATTTGATATTTATATTTATTTATTTGATATACATTATATATATATTAATATATATATATATATATAGTATATTGCCTAAAAAACATGATTGCCCTTCACATGAATGATGCCCCTACCCAGGTCGTGATGCCCCTGTCAGAAAGTGCGGTATGCTCGAAAAATCCTGGCTACGCCCCTGACCTACAGAAGGAACATTAGGATCCAACACCGAATGCCAACTATACCGAATACCTATTGTAAAATCCTTTAGGGTTATACATCTTTCAATGCACTTTTTAGAGTTGTTGTTGAGTTAGGAGCCATTCTTGGGCTTCATACACAAGTCTGGCTGCATCCCCGTTTTGGGAGAGCAGCCTAGCGCCTTCTTTAATCGAGATCAATCTGGAAGTGCTTGGAACTGGCACATCTTCGGTAGAAATATTTGATACTCCGACAGCAGTGATATACCAAAATACCAGTTTTATCTACACGATGTAACGATTCTTCTTTAATATCTGTGATATGGACATACTTGTCGGTTTTCTTTTGTAAAGCATGACAAGGCAGATGTTCTTATTCACCAGTCTGTTTCTACGTTTGAGCTGCGACATATGATGGTGCATAATAACCACTCATTAAACAACTTAAATAAGTCATCTTTTGAATGATAGATCTTGTCAAGGCATGATCGCATATGTCTCCTTTAGGAATGTTCCCTACACTTATAAAGTTGTTTTACATACTAATTTAATTTGAACTACACAATAGCACTTATATATGAATTAAAATATATTGCCAGGGATGGTACAATGCTCTCTCTTCAATTCTTCATTGATCAACTTTTAAATCAAAACATGACTTTCGCTGGTATGTTTGGACACATTCTAAATTATAAGATCCACCAAGCAAAGGCATCATCACAGTCTTAAAATTAGCGGGATAAATCCAATTGCACGACGCACGTAGGTATATTTTAGCAGGGTATGACATAAAATTGCTAGGGACAATGTCCCTTATGTGACTAGACCGGTGGTGGCGAGTCAGGCGGATCCAGGGGACAACGGGGCCATGAGCCCATGCCCCCCCAAGACAGTTCAAAATGGGGCCAAACTACGTTTTGCCCCCCCCCCCAAGCAAGGGAGAAAAGTTCACAATTTATCGTACAATTTGTATTTACAGCAGCCGAAATCCAGCTATCTACAGCCATAGAATGGAAAATTTCGCGGCGCTTCGTGGCTGACACAAGTTTCCCAATTGCTTATAGAAATATGGAAAATGTGGAAGTGAATTGCATTAAATGTCTGGTAAAGGCTGTCCTTGGCGGTAATTGCTGGCCCTTGGGCCCATTCCCTTCTCAAAATATAAACTTTCTAGCGGGCTACATGTTTAGCTAATCTGCCGAGTTCCGAAAAAAGGCGACGCTAACGCCAAGACGTGAACATCGGCACCCAGAAGCTGCTCCAGCGGCGCCCAACTTGCTGGAACGAAGAACTAATAGTGGAAACCAGGTCAGAACCATCTCCCCAAGCCATCTCCCTTATGTTCCTCCAGATCCACAGTGACCCAGGCACGTAGCCAGGATTTTGCTCAGGGGGGGGGGGGCACGTCGGAAAAAAATTGCTCCTCAGCCATATCACCTGCTGACCGGGGGAGGGTAGGGTCGGGTTTTCAAAGAATCTCCTTCGTTCTATGTGGTGAAACACATTGCTCCCAGCCATATGTAGCTGACCGGGGGGCAGGGGAGTGGGTCGATTTGCAGAGAATTCTCATTTATCTTAGTGTGAATTTATTCGCTCAGGGGGGGGGCATGGCCCGTACCCCCCCCCCCCCCTTGACTACGTCCCTGCAGTGACCATCTATGAACGAAAAAAATCGCTATATCTCTTGCTTACTTCAAACTATTTGCACTGTTACCAGTTGTTTGTTACAGATCGTTATTCGGTACAAATATATACAATTATTTTTTATCTTATGTACTTTTGAGCGCTGACTGCCACTGGTCATCTCGATCTACTATATCCAAGGCTTATGCATATTACAAATACATTCATTTCAATATTTTTCATCCCACCGAGATACGCAACCAGGAAAAGGGGTTACCTGAGGCTTGGCTCCACTCACGGTCTGGTTCCAAAATTAAAATGTCGTTTTCTACGACCTAAAATTGTCATTGTACGCCACATTGCGGCGTCACATCCGTAGCCATCGTAATGACGAAGCAATCGCCATCGTCTTCGGTTCGTCGTAACGCTGAATTGAATGAGCAGCATTTGTGCTGCTTGCTGCTGTTGCTGTTGCTGTTGCTGCTTTCCTAAACATGTTGCTGCTTTCCTACATATATACTTGGGCAAAGTAGTTTGCTTTAGCATTTTTTATACCGCACTTCTAAAACGCACAATAAGCATTTTTAGAGGTTCCGCACCCATACGCAAATCGCAATGCGACGCATTGGTGAAAATGCCTATACAAAGCATAATATTAATAAAAATTGCGCCGCTCCGCGGCGCAATTATTTTACCAATTTGCGTCTTTGAGCCTAACCAATCCCCAAAAGTTTGTTAACTACAGCTCCTAAAAGTTGGTATGGCACTGCCATACCTGTCATACTGCATTCTGATTCATGTAGCGAGGTCTTTTCATCCGTTTTTCTTTGGCCCCTTTCAACGTTCGGAAAGGAAACCTGTTCTAGGCCGCCTTCACCCCCCCTGGACAAAAATCCTGGCTACGTGCCTTGTCCGCTGTCCAGATTTGCTGTAATGCAGGTCACGACACTTGCCCGGCGTGCGCGTTTGACCACGACGAACTTTGGCCTCTGCCTCTGTCCCTGATGCATCGAGTATCGACATCATTTCGGTTCGGTTTTCGACATTCGGTATAAAATAGTTAAGTTATTTGGTGCGTTTTATTGCATTGGTTGATTCTTTTGCATTGGCTGGGCATGTAAAAAAGACGTAAAATGTATTGGCCTTCCTTCATTGATTTTAACATTCTGTTGGCAGGGGGGCTTGTCAAAGGGATGGTATCCAGCCCCGCCCCCGCTTAACACCGCGGCCACTTTAACGGAATTTCAATTCTGATTCGGCGGAAAAATTACTATTGCCAGCAAAAACAAAACAACAAACAAAACATCACAGGTTCCTTCACCATGGTTGCCAGTTTTGTTAAGTACAATAATGCTCACGCGTTTCAGTTTCAGTTTCAGTTCAGTTTCAGTTTATTTCTTTTAACAAAAGATTAAACTTAAATTACAACAGACAATTACGGATTGGCGCAAAAGCAAAAGCTTAAATCAAGTCAACGAGCGACTTCCAATTTGGAAGTCGGCCAGGGATTCTGAAGGGTGATTGCCCCCCCCCCTCGAGGGTCGACCGGGGTAAATAGAGGGTCGTCCTCTACTTACCTTGGACCTTGCCTTGCCCCTTGGAAGGCCGATCTGGGTGGGGTTTCATGGTTGCAGAAGAACCAAGGCTTTGGAGCATCAACTGGACCTGGCATATTTGGCTAGTGCCTCAGTGCACGAAATAGGGCCTGTGCCCACGGTGCTTTTACAAACACTCGATGTATTTGGCTAGCCTGGTAAAATACGGCGAGTTTTTTGTGGATGTACCTCGGGTCCCCTGAAAAATAATGTTTTTGTGATTAAAAAATAAGATGAAAAATGTTGAAAATATGCCCCTCTAATAATATAGTGCGCCAAATCCGGCGATTTTTTGTGGGGTACCTTGTGCCCCCGATCGAAATTCCCCCCCCTGAATCAAATCCTGGGTACGCCACTGGCTGCAGCATCAATAACGGAAAATATAAGGAAACAGTAGCGTAGGAACGTGACGAAAAGTGAGGGGGCCAGCGAAACTTCGATCTCGTCTTGAGGGGAACTCAATCCCCCTACACAGGATTTATGTGCAGATTTGAGCTCCTTTCGTCTTCAAAAAGCTATTGCGCTTTTCATTTTGTATACAAAAGTAAAATTGTTGATTTTAGCACCACAAAATTGGCAAAAAGTGAGTCTCCCGTCTCCCGCATGTCTCCCGCGGCCCCTCACGTTCCTACGCCTATGTAAAGAAATGTCAAGACAACACACACAAAAACTGTGTAACGAAACTGCTACTCATGATAAGGAAATCAGATGAGAATAACTCTGTTTTGAGGGCATTGGGTGATGGGCTCACTGTGCTGGGCTTTGCTTGATTGCTTGTTCATTGATGCGGGAGCATAAGAGCCTTTAGGGGAGTTTCCTGGGTGCCGCAATACAATACAATACAATACAATACAATACAATACAATACAATACAATACAATACAATACAATACAATACAATACAATACAATACAATACAATACAATACAATTAGCTAGACTGGACTGGACCTGAGTTCAGCCGCTCAACTGATTTTGAGAAACTACATCCCTGGCGCACACGCATTAACGTATGGTTTTAAGGCGAGAGTAAATGCAGCATATCATTTCTCAACACAGTATGTTTCAATGTAGCAGCTGTAGGCCGATCTACGTTACACCCAATAAGCCTAACGGGCGTCTAAATTACCGTTAGTTATCCTGCACGTCAGTCCTGCACGTTAATCCTGCACGTTAATCCTGCACGTCCACTGGCAATGGACGGCCGTCCGACCGACTGGTGAGCTACACTGTCGCGTGGTCGGTCAGCCGGGCTACAATCCATCACCCCTGCAATGCCTGCCTTACAATGTGACGGGCTATCGAACAAAAACTCGCGCCTTGGCACTTAACACGCGTCCCGTGCCGGCGACCCGTGCCACCGCGTCGAACCGCCGAATCGCGCACATCCATCATTGCTCCGGTGCGACGGCGGACCATGACAGAAGCTGGTCGCTCGAACTGGTGTCGGGAACACGGCCGATTGGCCGCCACCCACGGAGAGACGGACCAGTCTGTCGCGACCACTTGCCGCGGATAAGATGCATGACAGGGCTGAGCGGGACGGAGTGTCTCAGTTGGCACGGCGACCCAGCAGGGCGCGGTCCTCACTTCGCCGTGCGAGGTCCTCGCTTTTCTCATCGTCACCAGGTGCGCAGCCAGGGGGGGGGGCAAAGGGGGAAATTGCTTCCCCTTACGGGTCACAGGGGGCCCATTGAGAATGGCCCAGATACCTCTTGCATTAGCTGAATGGCTTTTAAAAAGCCACAGAGGAGCCCTCAAACCAGGCGAGAGATCATTCTGATACATGTAAAGAGCCCTCAGAGACACTGAAGGTCTTTCGAAACCAACTCAGGGGGCCTCTTGGTCATGCTCAGAGACTCATTCCCTAGTAGCGCATAATGTTGTCACAACGTCATGGTAACGTTGTCAACGTCAGGACAACGTTCATACGACCTAATTACGTCGTGAAAACGTTGTCATAACGTCGTGAAAGTAATGTGTGCTACTAGGGTTGAGCCAGCTTAGAGGCCCCAAAACCTTGTTCAGGGCCTCTCGCGCATGTCCAGCAGTCCAGGGGCCCATTGAGCCCTCCCAAGGGAACCAAAAAGCTGCCCAGGGGCCTCTTAAGCATGTTCAGGGGCACATTGAATCCTCCCAGGGATCCCAAAAACTGTACAAAGGCCTATCGAGCATGTTCAGGGGCCATTAGAGTCTGTTCAGAGGCCTCTCGAGCTTACCCTGGGGACCATTGAGTCTGTTCGACAAAGCAGCCAGNACTTGAGGCAGTTAGGAAGAATCCGTGAAGATCGCATTTCCGTATTATCGACATTGTCGCCGAAAAATCCTCCCAAAACTGGGCCCTGGAACCGCCTCTGTTCAAGTCAGAAACTGCAAAATTTGACTCCAGATTGTGAAAATTATTTTAGGAAAAAGTCCTAAAGTTTTCATAGCTCTACTCGTAGCGTTTTTGGAGATATTAAGAGAAAAACCTGATGAGGGGTGGGCATATTTGTCCCCCCTGCCACTAATAGGGTAAAGTGGTTTAGGGAAACGCTTCATGTGTGCATTGTAATGTAATAAATACCTGTTAATTGAAAACTGATGATACAAATTATAATTAATTAAAAAAGAGAACACTAAACAGGTCACCATCCAGGGCCAAGCTCAACTGCCGATTTTAATGCGCTTTTGTAAATGCTTGTTGATTGTTCACAGAAGCTTGGTGCATACATTAGAGTTCGACATGGCTGCACTTTTATTTGGCCAAGCCGCCCCACAGCCATGGCATCACAGCCACAGCCAGCCACAGCCACTCCCAAATGTCAATGGCTGGCCGTTGGCCAGCCGTGAGGATTTTCTTATAAATTCGTATTATGTGTATATTTTCAGTCTATTGTTATGACAACTTGCCAAGGCTTTTTTGATCGTGATTGGTTTGATAAGATTGATGAAAAAATCCCAGGTAGACTATGCAGCCACAGCCGTAGCCACAGCCATGATCTAGAGATTTTCCAGTCCAGCCCACCCCATTAGCCATGGGGTTCGGCCGGTCATGGGGATAGCCGCCCCATGTAGAACTCTAGCATACATACCAAAATACCAATACCAAAGATAGAGTGCATGACATATTTTTGCCTTCATGATCAATAACAATGCGTAACCAGGCTAATTTTCGCTCGGAAAGTAAATTCGTTACCAAGTACTTGCGATCCGACCGTTATAAGTTTGGAACGGTTACTACCTTAAAATGCAAAATGTGATCAATTTGCAACACATTTTGATCTCGTCTGTCGATTTCAAGTGATATCTCCATTATTGTAGGAAAAGGTGAATATTTTCCTTAAAAAATACGTAATTATCGACACCCTCAGCCATCAGAACTGCCCTTTATGTACAATGCCGCGATGCGTTACTGCAGTCCCGGGTCCCCCCTCAATGAACCCTGTGACTCAGCTGCAGTTCTGCCGCCCCCTTCCCCTCTCGACACCTGTCGAAACGGCGTGTCATTAGCCTGTTTTGGCCGGGCCATAACGACTCTCACGCCGCTGTCGATCGGTCCCAGGACGCACACGCTCTCACGGCGTACACGTGCAGGCACGCCCAGTCTCACGTACGCGTCAGTCATGCCGGCTCTCACGCATGTGTCAATCATGCCATGCAGCATGCGTAAGACATGAGTCATGCCGGTTCTCACGCCGACATGAGGGACATGTCTCTAATGCAGTCAGTCGTGCTGGTTCTCATGCAGGCTTTGGTCACTCCGTCTGTCAAGCGAGACTCAGTGAACCCGTCACGAACGCGCTGGTCACATTGATCACCGAACAGACATTGGCCACCCCAAGTGCGCGTGCAGTAAAGTGCACAATGTGCCGACAGAAAACTGCACCGGATCATGTGTCCAGGCCAGCAGCCACCTGTCGGAAATACATCGGTGTAATTTGCAACTTCGGACAAATTACAAATTGTGTGCTATGACTCCCAGTGCTCTGCATTGGCAGCAAATGGGTCGTACTGGTGATTGCGTGGCCGTGGTTGATGAGTTTGAGCATGTCACCCGGTTAAATTACAGAGCGTATGTCATGCAGGATATCATAGCAGGCCATGACAAGCAGGTTCGAAATGGCATTATGGATCGCTAGATTCCGGTTGCATGCATAATTCAGGGCTGTGAGAGCGGACATGCACTATCCGGTCGTTCGCGTCCCCTGGAACCATTTGTCTCAATCGGAGACCTAATGTGCTGTCCTTCTTTGTCGGCTTGTAGAAAACCTGGCCTGTGTTAGGCCACCTGGCAGTATAGTATTAGCTTGTCCGTTGTCGCTGTTCGATAATTTATCATTTGGCCGATGTCCATTTCAATTCATTCATCTAAGACTATTTTGCAATTAGGTAGTTCTTTGTGAAAACATGCTAGAAAATTATCACATACAATATCTTCTTTCCTTACGATCAATATCATTCAAACATAGCTGTCCTCCATATCCAGGTGTCAAAGGCGCACATGCTTCAAATGCTCATTGGACTCCACCGGCCATTTATTCCGTTCCCTCCACCCCAGTGTGACAGCATTCGATGCCTTCTCTTTCCGCCTGACCACATCCACACTTCACAACCCGCATACCTTACGGGTGACGCTTTCCATCCACCGGCGCTGGCTCTACTGTCGATCTGAGCCGTGTTTGTCGCGTGGACCACCGGGCAGTCTCGCCCTGCTGTCCTGCTGTCCTGCTGTCCTGCTGTCCTGCTGTCCTGCTGTCCTGCTGTCCTGCTGTCCTGCTGTCTAGACATAGTCTTGCATAGATATACCTGCGTGTTAACCTGTCTGTCCTGCGTGTCCTGACTGTCCTATGCCTGTGTCCTGCTGTCTCTGCTGTCCTGTGCCATGTCCTGCCTGTCCTGTGTGCGCTGCTGTCCTGCTAGTACACATGTTCTGTTCCTGCTGTGCCTGCTGTCTCTGTTGACTGGCCTGGCCTGCTGCGCTCCTCTGTCCTGCTGTTCTCTGCTTAGTCCTGCTGTCCTGCTCGTCCTTGCTGTTCTGAATTCTGTCCCTCGTTCCTAGCATGAATAACCTGCGTGTGCGCTGCTGTCTCTTGTCCTGCAATGTTCCTGAGACATGTCCTCTGTGCCATGCTTGTCTCTGACTGGTCGCTGAACTGATGCCTGCTGCCTGCCCTGTCCTGCTAGTCTTGCCCTGTGCATGCCGATACTAAGCCACCGACGTCCTGCCGTCCTGCCGTTTCCTGCCGTCCTGCCGTCTCCTGCCCCGTTCCTGCCGTTCCTGCCGTCCTTGCGCCGTTTCCTGCCGTTCCTGCCCGTTCCTGCCTCCGCCGTCCTGCGTCCTGCCGTTCCTGCCGCACGTCCTGCCGTCCTGCCGGTTCCTGCCGTTCCTGCCGTCCTTTGCCGTCCTGCCGTTCCTGCCGCGTCCTTGCCGTTCCTGCCGTCCTGGCCCGTCCTGCCGTTCCTGCTGCCTGTCCGGCCTGTCCGGCCCTTGTTCCGGGCTGGTCCGGGGCTGTCCGGGGCCTGTCCGGGGCGTCCGGGCTGTCCCGGGCATGTCCGAGGCCCTGTCCTGGGCGTCCTGGGGCCTTCTGTCCTGGCTGTCCGGGCTGTCCTGGCTGTCCTGGCTGTCCGGCCGCTCCCCGGTCCGCGCCAATATCGCGCACCCCGACAATATCGCGCGCCCCGACCAGCCTCCCAGGGATCTGACGCGCCAGGGACCCAATATAAGATTAATGATGCTCGCCTTTAGTTGGACTGCCAGCCCAGAACGATAAATGATGCACTGATTTCCGATTTTTGTAAGCAGATTAGATCTGCGGAGGTGAAAGGGGTATTTGCACAGGAGCGGCTGATGTTTGTCTGCGGCAGGACGCTGATATTAGGCTGCAATCAGACTGCAGTTCGCGCCCGGACAGTGCCGGCCGATCGACGCCGAGCGCGGCTGGCAGAGGGGGAGAGGCTGACCGGGCGCCAGCTGCACTGAAGGAGAGAGGGAGGGAGCGGCTGTGGGTCAGCTGGGAGAGAGGGAGATGGCATCTGCCAGGGAGAGGGGAGGGAGAGGAGGAGGAGGCCGCCAGAGATTGGGAGGAGATTGAGGGTGAGTGAGGAAGAGAAGAGAAGATAGGTGGACAGGAGTAGAAAAGGAGGGAAGAGAGAGGACGATAGAGGGAGGAAAAGGGTAGGAGAGAGAAATAGATAAAGTTAGAGAGAGGCGAGAAGCGAGAGCGAAAGCGAAAGTGAGAGCGAGAGCGAGAGCGAGAGCGAGAGCGAGAACGAGAGGTGAGAGCGACGAGCGAGAGCGAGAGCGAGGAGCGAGAGATAGAGATAGAGAGCAGGGAGAGAGGAGAGAGAGAGAGAGAGAGAGAGAGAGAGAGAGAGAGAGAGAGAGAGAGAGAGAAGAGAAGATGGAGAGACGAGAGAGAGAACAAGAGAGAGAGAATAGAAAGAGAAGAGACGAGAGAGAGGAGATAGAAGAGGAGAGAACAAGAAGAGGAGAGAGAGAGAGAGAGAGAGAGAGAGAGAGAGAGAGAGAGAGAGAGAACAAAAATGAAAGGGAAGGTATTAGATCCCAAGCTAACTGAAGGAAAGACCGCATCGGCTGGGCTGGGAGGCAGGGGAAGACAAGGCCAAATCAATTAACAATATTTAAGTAGTAACAGTTTAAGTGTAGGTGGTTAAACAAGTTGACCCTCAGCTAGAAAGAAGATATTTACTTTTTGGAATGTTGATTAGTCTCTAGTCTCTAGTCAGTTCGATTTACATAAATACACAGGTTAATGAAGGCTTGGCTGCTAGATGGAAATGTTGTATTATTAATATAATTACTTGAAGAGATTAATTATTTAAAAAATAAATACTTACCCTTTTAACTATGTATCTGCATTTTTACACTACACATTTATGGTATAAAATTGATCGTGCCTCAATTTAAAAGTGAAATAACCACTTTAAATATTTCACAAATTATACATTGCAAAATTTAAAAGTATACGCTTACAAATGGTTACGAGTAGCAATCTCTGGTTTGAATGTTGATTTGTAAATAAGTCATAGGGCCAAAAATAAAGTAGGTGCGCCAAGAAGTGTCACAACGTCGACATATGCCCATCATTATTTTTGTGTGAGTATTTCCTGATTTTGACGGTAAAAAGCATCATTTTCGGCGTACCTGTATAATGTAAGAAAAGTACAAATCGGCCGAAACACTTTTAAAGGGAATGTTTCACTTCTCTGAAAGTTGTCCAATGTACCTATGCCGCTTGTGGTGCAAAATATGAAGTAATTGCTGCCGAACACGATTCTGACATTTGTTTCTCACAAACCAGTGCTCAATTTCATGAAAAAACTAAGTTTTGTATTTGGGCTTGATGACGTCATATGAAGGAATTTTTGGAAATATAAAAAAACCTTCACGCTGCCAATATGTATGACTAGTGTATGGGCTAATGTATGCCAAATGTAAAAACAAGTCTACTTTTCATCAAATTTGATTAAAAAAGGGATGACAACATCAGCTTTAAGAGGCTACCCTATACACTTAGGGCCTTATTTTTGCAGATGTCAAAACCAAACTTCAAATTTACTTTCGATAGACCTCTGTTGGGTGTTTTACTTCTACCAATACTTATTTCAATGGAAATCCAACAACTTGGCCATCTCAACTCAAATCTTATGTTAATGTGAAACATTCCCTTTAAGCTACAGGCCAGTAAATTTAACAACAAGTCTCCAAAATGCTCGCAATTCAATGTTGAAATGTAAATGATCTGAGGTCAAATGCGACTCCGATCACCGCTATTGTATCATAGGACTTTCCAATAAATCATTTATCATTTAAGCCCATTTTGGGAAAATAAAGTAGGTACAAACAACAATCGCTGCGTCACAAAACAATGTCAAGCCACGGGGCGGATACAAACAACAAGTCAAATTTAGCATATGTTACCTTATTTGACCTTGAAGATATTAGCAAGGAGTAGTTAAATTTTAACAAAGACAGTTTTCCACATCCTCTTTATCACACCAAGTTCGTTAATGAAGCTCTTATAGGGGCCTAGATATTGGGGGGAGGGGGAATCACCCCTCCAGTGGGTGTAATTGTCAGAGGCCATCCAAGGCACGCACCTATTAAGTCGCAATTTGCAAAATCGCTTTGTGTGCTTTCTCTGTTAATACTTTGCATCTGAGCGTTTACAATATAGGTGTAAAAACATTAATTTCTTCGAGCCTCATGAATATGAACTGCGGTGTTAGAAGCAGAAATTGTGACAGAGGAGACAAACAGGTGGCAGTTGGACCATACAAGTTGTATATCTTGGTCTCCGTTTAGCGTCTAATAATCAGATGCTGTCATTGGCGGGGGCGGGTTTTTCGATCGGGACGAGGTGTATCGCTTCGACCGCCGTCGCTCCACCGCCGCCTAAAACCGGTTGGCGCTCATCACTGGCTTCTGTGCTACTGGATGAATCTCTCCATCGCTCTGTTCCAGTCGCTGATATGTTAATGCCGCCGTGGCCTTGCCTTGCAGCTGCGCTGGACTGATGTTATTAGCGGTTCTCGATCTGGCCTATCGCGCATGTATGTCTCAGCAGACCAGCTTTAGTTACCCTGCGCATTCCAGAAATCCGCAGGCCAGCCTGCCATGGGTAGACACTAGACAGTTATTTGGGATTATATAATCATTGACATGCTTTGCTAATCAAAACAGCATACAGATACCGTTTGATGATATTCAATGAGATGTCGCTTCCGTTTAAGAATTCGATAAGCGTCTTGTTTGGCAGGTGTTTTGCATTTGAACACGCTTATCAGCATTCGAAGATGTTCACTGTCGGTTAAAATAAAACACTCTTCTATTTCGACTCCATCAAAAGCTCATGTTTTACTCAATCCATGTTCTAGAGTTGTTCTACCATTGCAGCTCCTCTCAGATACCAGTGTTTGCCGTCCTGTATGTATACCATTGCTGTCGATGAACCATTGAACACCTGTTCCAGTCAGCTGTTGGACACGAGTCAGTGCCAGAGTCGCTACAGTCCAACATGGCTGCTGTCTGTTCAGCAAGACCAGAGAGCGGATTAAATTCAGAGTGGCAGCGGTCTGCGCGAGGTGCTTCTCATCTGGGGTCTTTACGGAGTATCTTCACCAGTCAGCAGCACAACGGACCTTATATGGTGGTGGTGACAGGTGAGGAGCCATGGTTCAGTCGTAAGGTTTAAAGCGATTATACGAGTGTTAATATTACGTGGTATTGTGGTTTTTGACAAAGATTGTAGATGCTTAGTCACGCTTAGCCGCTTAGAGATACTGATTGATGTGGGACAGAGTCTGGTTGCAGAAGTAACACCGACACACATATTGTTACAGCATATTGTCAACAAGGCTGGTTATTGATTCATTTTTGAGGGAATGATACCATGATGATTTATTTTAAAATCTGAATGATTAAATCACCATTCGATTAACGGATACAATTTTTGTATTTTGCCGATTCAAAGAATCAAAATAAATATTGTACTCGATTCACGTTTGATTCAACATTTAAATATATGCAGTACATTTATGTCGAGTCAGTAGAAAAGGAAACAAACATAACATACAGATACATGTATGATCATTAAAACATTGTTACAGGAACAGTATTTCAGTATAAGTGAATGTAGCCACTGGGACTGCATGTACAATTGCAAAACTTACCAGTGTACTTGAATCGTTGAGAATTATTGAATCTTTTGACTCAATCAGCTTTGATTTGATACAGGTTTTGATTCATTCACGATTCATGAATCAAAAGATCTGGTGGTGAATCTATTGTTTTTTATTCAACTAATTTTGATTGAGCGATTCCAATCGATTCAATGAGTGTCAAATCAATAATCAGTCTGATTGTCACTACAGACAGTACGTTCAGAACCCCTCTTTCTTGAACAAATGTGTGTTAAAAGTCACATTGACTTCATGCCCTCTGATTATAATTTCCCTGAAATGAATATCTCAACAAAAGGTCTTAAAATCATAGTAATGCTGTCCAGTTAGCCTTCTCCTAACTGGTTGCCTTTGACTTCGCCGTGCGGCGTGCACTCAGTCACATCAACAGCTGCTCACAGGTACGTGGGAACCGGGGGGCAGAGGGGGCAACTCGCCCCCCCCCCAACTTTTGAGCTGGGGGGCGACGCCCCTCCAACTTTTTACACGACGATCACTCTTTTCTGTATCAGAAGCACATACTTTCCACATACTTTCGAACGGCAAAAAGGAGAGTAATAAAGTAAAAAAAGTGAGGAAAAGTAAAATGTTTTTATGGCATATGGAAGCTGAGTATGACAAAAATGGCGCGACTTTGAATATTGTGCCAACAACACAGGGACGGTGGGAAACCGTGGGCAGTGGGGGCAACTCGCCCCTCAAATTTGGACTGTGGGTCGACGGCCCTCACTTGGGAGCTAGGTGTCGCCCTCCCCGTCCTTTTTACCATGATCTTTAACTCTGTATTAGATCAACGGCAGTAGGCCGTTCTCACGACGGATTATTTTACCGCGAATGTTTAAAACATTTTAAAATGTTTTTTAAAAGGTTTTAGTAGTGCCGTTTTCACGATGGACAAATTCGAAAAAAATGTTATACCCTCGCCCTACGGTCCGTAGGGCGGAGGGTTAACACATTTCTCGCAAATTTGTCCATCATGAAAGCGGCTAAGTATTACTAAACATTTGAAAACATTTTATAATGTTTAAACATTTCGCGCAAAATTTTAATATCAGGTGAAAACGGCTATTGTCTACGAAAAATGGTCTATGTTTTGTAGAACAAAGGTGAAGTTTCAATCAAAAACTCAAATAAAGTAAATTATCTGCATTGAATTTGGAACTGGTTTTGCATCTTTCCATCTAAACAGTGGCACCGCATATTTCACTATCGACTCGTAGCATGGAAACACTGCTAAATACAGCGCACACCTGGTATAGGATATGATTCTTCGTCGTAACGTTGATAGAGCTTTTTCTTGGTCACAATCACGGTAGATAAAATACTCATGGTCAGTGGTCACAATGTTGTAATGCTTTTTGGAGGTTAATGCTACTATTCATGCAATATTACTATAGCGCCACAGAGTAAAAAAAAAAAACAGTCTTTTTGGCATAGGGTTAAGTCACGGACTCACGGTGTTGCATTTTTTTGGCAAAACGCGTCATCATAGATGTAGGATGTCGACTCTGCTCCCCTGACGTTCAGCAGAGAAAGGGTCGGCCAGGGGTCGAAAAAGGAAAAGTGGTCACCAACGAAATTCCGGATCAAGGCGGTCGCCGGCATTTACGCATCCAGAACGGGTGGCGATATATCGGGGATAGATTTCGATATATCTGGTGAACGGGTGGCGATATATGTCGATAAATCCTGTTGGCGATATAACGGGTGGCGACCACAGTGATATATCGCTTTTTTAGCTATCATTTTTGCTACATCAGGTCCGCCAAAAAGTTCGCCCCCCAACTTGAAAGTACTTCCCACGCCCCTGGCTGCTCACTGACCGTGGGTTGTGATGTGAGGGGTTATCGTGACGTGGCCGGGGGTGTGATGTGAGAGATGATCTGCTCACTGACCGGAGTTATAATGTGAGGGGTGATCGTGACACGGCCGGGTGTGTGATGTGAGGGGTGATCGCGACGCAGCTGAGGGTATGATGTGAGGGGTGATCGTGACACGGCCGGGTGTGTGATGTGAGGGGTTATCGTGACGTGGCCGGGGGTGTGATGTGAGAGATGATCTGCTCACTAACCGGGGTTATAATGTGAGGGTGATCGTGACACGGCTGACATAACCACGTGCCTGTGCACGGTGTCAATGCCCATCTTCCTTGGCCCGGTCCGACTGTCCCCGCATTCCAGCACAGACAGTAAGGAGCAGGGACGCGCCAACCAGAGGTGTCCGGACCTAACATCAGTACCACACTCGCATATAAACACTCCCTCCAGACACACACACACAGACACACACATACACGCACTGTACGCACCCGGTCTGCCGCACGGTGGCCGGGTGACGGGGGAGGGGAAGAGAGGGGTGCTGCTGGTCTGTTTCGAGCCGTGTCCGTGCGTCACTCACTGAAAAACTGACGCCTGCCACTTGTACTTGTTACGGCAGATCGGGGCCGACGCGGCAAGGGGCGCTGTGACCCCTCCCTCGGCGGCCCCTCCCGCCCCCCGCCGGCAGGGGCGGGAGGGGGCGGCGCTCGGTGGATTATAGGCGAGCAGCTGTCAGTCAGGAGTCCGCTCAGGCGGGCGCAAAGATCCGGGACACGCGCACACCGGCACACGCGCAGTGAGAGGATCTGACGGTCAGGTGTGACGGATAAGTGCAGAGTGAGATTGATGTATCGCTTGTCACCCTTGAAGAAATGCATATGCAGCATTTGTATTGTTTTAAGCCAGCATTCCGTCATGCAAAAGTATAATGGCATTAGCATAACGCCATAACTTGACCGTACTCTCAAATTATTCGAAGAAGTAATTCAAAACCAAAATTTTCGGATATATTCGAGCAGTGCCCTTTATGGACCGAATGCAACACCCAACAGGGTTTTCGAATAATTTAAGAATAAAGTCAAGTTATATTTATTTCTTATATCAATCATTGTATTCCTCAGCGCGCTTAAACGGACACTCCCACCTTCCCCAAAGCTATCAAATGTACACCACTGTCAACATATAAAGAAATTGCTGTCGAACAAGATTATGACATTTGTTTCTCGCAAACAATGCTCAATTTCATATAAAGTTAATCTTAAATATTTGAGTTGATGACGTCATATAAAGGAATTTCGGGTAATAGAGAAAACCTTCATGCGGCCAAATTAAATGGCACAATGTTTCCAGACATTTCTGGTGACTCAAATACAAACGAATCTTTGTTTATCACGGCGTTTCTAAAATAAACACATCAACCTTGAAGCGTAGGCGTATTTGTAGCACGGTTGTTGTGGTTGGTATCGAGCTTGATCAAAATTTATTTGTACCAAACATCACCTACTTATCCACCCAGCGATCGAGAAACGAAACACGTAAATATCTCAGGATCACCTTAAAACAAGTCGAATATCATCACCATTTGGTAAATAGAGACGACGTCATCGGATTTAAGGCCCTATTAAAATACACTAGGGCCATATTCGTTATAAATGTAAAGACCAAGCTCAAATGTATTATCGCTTAGACCTCTGTGGTTGTCTTAACTACTACCTTACTTAATTACAATGTAAATCTAACAACATGGCTATCTCAACTCAAATATAATGTTAAAAGTGGGAAAGTCCCCTTAAATCGCTGAAAAATGCAAAAGTAATGTTTGATTGAAAAATATGTGCGCCCATGTCTGCTGCTTTACTTACTTAATCCAGCCTGACAGTTTTTGTTTCCCCAATAGGAAAACAACTACATGAATGGTGTATTCTAATATGTTTTGAAATAATCAAAATGATAAGTAATAAGCACGTATACTTCAATTTGAAATCCTACATGACAGGCAACTATTATTAGGCTATGCCTACCACCTAACAAAGAAAACCACAGGTACATGATTTATTTGTCAATATTTTTGCTTCATGCACGATAAGATAACACCGCTAGTTACATTATATAACGTTGTACACGATCTTCAAATGATCTGCATTGGCTTCGCTACCGCAGCATTATGTTATTTCATTATATATAATGCGAGGGCAGTTTAGCGATAATGAAACATTTGTAATGCTGATTTATTTGTGACAAGCTTTCCTTTCTAAAAAATGAAGAAGCAGGCAAATACAAATGAGTGAGTGAAAAATGAGACATGTGCTCTGATCCCGAAAACGGATCCCGGGATCTGAACTCTAGGAGCNATAACCCTCGGAACAGGGTAAGAGTTCCAGCACCATGATCCCACAGAGGATACGGTGCTTGGTCCACAAACCAAACCAAGTTTCGAAAATAAACACATCAACCTTGAACCGTAGGCGTATTTGTAGTGCGGTTGTTGTGTTGGTATCGAGCTTGATCAAAATTTATTTGTACCAAACATCACCTACTTATCCACCCAGCGATCGAGAAACGAAACACGTAAATATATCAAAAGATCACCTTAAAACAAGTCGAATATCATCACCATTGGTAAATAGAGACGACGTCATCGGCTTTAAGGCCCTATTCAAATACACTAGGGCCATATTCGTTACAATTGTAAAGACCAAACTCAAATTTATTATCGATTATACCTCTGTGGTTGTATTAGCTGCTACCTTACTTAATTACAATGTAAATCCAACAACATGGCTATCTCAACTCAAATATAATGTTAAAAGTGGGAGATCTGTATCGATCATTAAATCGCTGAAAAATGAAAAAGTAATGTTTGATTGAAAAACATGTGCGCTGCGCCCGTGCCTGCTGCTTTACTTAATCAAGCCTGGCAGTTTTTGTTTCCCCAATAGGAAAACAACTACATGAATGATGCATTCTAATATATTTTGAAATAATCAAAATGATAAGTAATAAGCATGTATACTTCAATTTTCAATCCTACATGACAGGCAACTATTTTTAAGCTATGCCTACCACCTAACAAGGAAAACCATTGGTGCATGATTTATCTGTCAATATTTTTGCTTCATGCACGATGAGATAACACCGCTATTTACATTATATAACGCTGTACGCGATCTTCAAAAGATCTGCATTGGCTTCGCTACCACAGCATTATGTTATTTCATTATATATAATGAGAGGGCATTCTAGCGATTATGAAACATTTGTAATGCTTATATATTTGTGACAAGCTTTCCTTTTTAAAAAAATGAAGAAGCAGGCAAATACAAAATGAGTGAGTGCAAAATGAGACATGTGCTCTGATCCCGAAAACGATCCCGGGATCTGAACTCTAGGAGCTGGATCCCGGATCCACTGGGATCATAGATCCATCACCCACCTTCAAAATTTGTTGATGGATCCACAGGGATCATAGATCCACCTTCAGCATTGGTCGACAGATCTGACGGGAGCCGAAGAAGGAGGCACCAATTTTGCATTGTAATCCACTGGGATCCCAGATCCACCACTTTACCTACAGATGTGTGTTTTCAGAACCCATATTTTAATAAATTTTAAGTACTTTTTATTCGTTGTAAATGAAACTGATATGATGGTATAATTGGATACCTAATTAGTTGTATTTTGTCAAAAAAAAATACTACAGGTACTTATTAAATTATATATACGTCAGATCCTGTCAGATCCACTTAATTTTTGTCATTGGAACCTGTGTAATCAAAGATCCGTTGCCAAATGTAATCGAGGGATCCACTGGAATCCAATATCTACTGTTGTATTTTGTAATAGGATCCAGTGGGATCATATATCCAGAGTTGCATTTCGTATAGAGATCCTCTGGAGTCATAGATCCTGCTTTGAGATCCATACATATGTAATATGCATGCATGTAATAATAATAATGACAATACTAATAACAGCTTATTGTTATGCTAACAGTCTCATTGATTTAACTTACAGACCGCAATAACGTTAGCATGTAGTACAATACAATAGCAAATAATGCACGCATGTACACGATCAAAATATCCACATAAGACATGTACATTTACAATAGCTGTCACTCATGCGTCATTTTCATGCGTACATCACTCACTCCACTTACTTAAAGGGAATATAACACCTTGGGAAAAGTATGTAGAATGATGGAGAAGAATGCCCTATACGGTCCTGGCATTCATTTTGCAGAAAAAAGTCAGAATTTGGTTGTAATTTGAAAAAAATAGTCATATGCTTACATGTGACGTCACAAGACAATATTGCGTCAGAAAGCGAGTTGGTGACGTACACAAAGAGGATCGAACGGCAAAAAATCGTTCTTGAGTCAGATGCCGTAAAAACGTAAAACACTGATTGAGCTGTATGCGCGCAAAATAATATTGGACGACTGGAATTAACAAATGTAGTAAAGTTTGCCTAGGGTCTATTCTAAGCATCTTTTAGTAAATGTTTTAATAGGAAATCACTTACAATTTGACAATGCTAGTTCTAAAACTATATCAGACCGAGTGATGCGAATGCGTAATGCGATACAGTCACGGGATTTGTTGAAGTTGAAAATATGACCACATATTGATCAACGGTTTTTGCGTTCAACCACTCAAGCCAACTAGGTCGTTTTGGCAGCGGAAAAAATTTCAAGATTTAGAGGTTTCTCAGTACACCGACAATCTGGCTATCTCAGTTAAAAACTAATGTTAAAGGTGCTATATTCCCTTTAAATGTCTATCGTCACTTGCATGTTTTCTGTACTGTGCTGTTATATACTATGTGTCCAATGTCCATACTTCATAGTGCAAATTAGAGGGTCATTAGAGGGTCCTTTTGATTGATTTATTATTACTTTAAAGGTTCACATATCACAAATACATATTTGCTAACATGCTTTGAGGTGGAACATATTTGAATGCTTCTCAAATGTGTATGCTTGCAATTATGAAATCAAATAGAAAACGAAACTTTGCGTTGTTTCTTCTTCTTCCAGAAAGTTGACTGCAAATGCCACCGAACCTATATGTTTTACCACTCCGACATGGTGGAGAAGAAAAACAGCAAGTTAGAGGTACGCAGCAGCGCCGTCCCAATACAGCCCCTCCCCCCGCCGCGCGGCCAGATATTCCTTGTCGCAGGTTAGGAGGGAGACGCAAAACATCCAGGACAAATTATCAGCCGAAGTAGCATTCAGTGTTATCAATAACTCTTGCAAAGAGCATCGTTTCATATATCGTTTATTCTGTAACACAAATACATGTGGCAATTTTGTATTTCCCTCGTGATAAAATGCAAAATATTACATACATATTTTCCAAACATTCAATGGCGAAGTGTGTCCAAACAACCACCAACAAATGTATGTCTCGATTAACTTTTATTTTATGACAACTACAAGGGAAGGTTCACTGACAATTTATTTGTTTTATGCAACGAACGACATAGCATAAGACGCAGTTGAAATCGTTGCTTAAATTTTGTTTCGACTTGTGAGCACTGATGCTCGAGCTTGTCATGTACTCTGGCCATGTTGTATATATGTTAGAGGCAATATTAAACACTGCATTTTGATGAATATACCCTGAATACTACCTATGGTTTGGCAGAGCTGTAGCATTTCGACACGTTGCACGAAGTAAGTATAGCATAATACCCCCTGGCACCGAGTGGATAAGGACAAATCTGTCCTCCCTGCCCCGTCCAATATGATGAGACCTTTGAAACACACATTTTCCCGCTGAGCAGTCCTTGAGCCCTATCTGTGATTAATGGCAAGACACTCTGCACGGCGCTATTTCCATGTAAACAGCCATTAAAACATTGATTGCAATGGTTCGTTAACTGGCTACCTCACAACGCAATAACTGAAGACACGTTCTTTTTATCAGTAGCCTGTCTACTTCCAGTACACTTTTAGCTGACCTAGACAAAAACATTGAGCAAACGTCTTCGCAAAATCAGAAGTTTCCTCCGAATCGGCCATTGTAAGCTGCACCCTTCCCTTAACATGATCTGTACAAGCAAAAGCTGCCTTGTCCTTCTTGATTTCATCGGCGCGTACGACTTCTCACAGGAAACGTCGACGACTCGAGTCGTGGTAACGTCAAAGTTCCTTGACAGCCCATGTTTTATGTTAGCGTGAGCCGCTGTCTGTATACCCTGTCATGTTAACCCAGCCAAGTCCAGATTCTACCCCACAAGGTTGTTTCGCAAATGGGTTCCATGGTTCCAATTTTATGGTTCGTTGCCTTCGTGACACAGGACCCTCAATTTTCCAACGAATGTGAAATAAACACCTGACGCTGGTACGGACGTCATACGCTTGCAGGCCAGGTACCTTGCAAAAATTATACAAACAGTCCAGCTTCTAAACCATGTGCAGCTTCTGACAAGTATGTCTCCATTTCCTCTAATAGCTCCAGCACACCCACCACGTCGTTGTTCGATGTCGAGCACCAGACCCGCCTCGGCCGGCGCTTTAGACACACTATCTGCGCCGAACACGTCCCCGACACGCCGTGCAGCGTCGCAGCGCGCCTGGTTCGTCTCCGGCGCGTCAGAACTGGACAGATTGACCGATACGGCGCGGGGTTGCAGTCGCCACGCGGGCGGTCCCGGCCCGACGCGGCCGCCACGCCAAACAAACCAGGCCACTTAACACAACATTCGCACACCTAATTACCCATGCGTGTTTTCCAGGCGCGCCCTATCGGCGATCATCGCGCGCGGCGATCGCGGCCGACGCGGCGGACGCGGCGCGGCTGCGCCGATCCATCATTGCTCATTTCTTCTTTTATCAGGAACCCCCAGCTCGGGCGCGGCCCCCCACGGCTCGGCACGAGATGGTGGTCGAGGCAGTGTCGCAGGTGACGAATCGACCACGCCGCGCGAGAGCCGAGCAGGTATGCGACACCCGCGCCGCGTCCGAGACGATGGCGGCGCACGCGGGGGCGGGAGGACGGTGCAGTGCCGGTCACTGGGCCACCAGAGGGACGCAGATACCGTCTCGGAGGGGTGGTGCAGGCTCCGATCGGGAAGAATGGGGAGGATGGGACGGTGGTGGCGGTAGAGACTCTTGCGTTCATGGATGGGGAGGGGTTTCTTCGTCTTCACGAGATGCTCAGTGAGCGTTAAGCGTAGCTTCAGTCTAGTTCTTATTTCGTTTCATGCTTCAACCTATTTTGTGGTGTGCCATTGCGGATAATGTATCATGTAAGAACTAAAAAACAAGCGTTTTAGTGCATGCGAATATGATGATGCAGAAAAAAGATCCTGACCTCTGCACAAGTCCTCAGTCTTACCAAACACATGACATCACAATACTCTCAATCCTCTTACTCAGAACATCAGCCCCCTACCGCATACCTAGCCAGCAGCGATTCCAGCAGCGTACCCGACCTCAGTCCGGCGCAATTACTACGAGACCAAGCAGGCAGCCAGCAGCGTATACCCAGCAGCGTCCCAGCCCTCAGTCCAGCGCAATTTCTCGCAGCAGGCAGCCAAGCAAGCGGGTTGCAGCGCGTCCAGCCTCAGTCGCGCAATTCTCGGCAGCAGGCTACCAGTAGCCAGCAGCGTCCCAGCCCTCAGTCCGCGCAATTCTCGCCAGCAGGCTCCTAGCAGCCTCCCAGCAGCCAGCAGCGTCCCAGCCCTCAGTCCGTGCAGCGTCCCAGCCCTCAGTCCGCGCAATTCTCGCCAGCAGGCAGCCAGCAGCGTTCCAGCAGCGTCCCAGCCCTCAGTCCGCGCAATTCTCGACAGCAGGCTCCCAGCAGCCAGCAGCGTCCCAGCCCTCAGTCCGCGCAATTCTCGCCAGCAGGCTTCCAGCAGCCAGCAGCGTCCGAGCACTCAGTCCCCAACAGCCCCACCAAGCCGCCCGGAAGGGGCAATCAGGCCACATTCCGGCTCTCCTGTACGGACAATTTGTTTCTCGTCCAGCCCCTCTGCGCTCGATCAATCGGTCGCCACGGCCCGCGCACCGCACCGCCGTTCGCTAATCGGTTATTCCTGTATTGTCGCGTGTTTTGTGTAAGTAATAGGCCGTTTTCTGCCGGGCGGCTCATTAAGTGATCGATCAGAGCCCGCGGAGAAACAGGTTGGCGTAGCTGACCAGCGCACACAGTGGCACATTAATAACAACCGACCCTCCATTCAGGAAAAGTGTCAAAATACTTGGGAGGTCCAGAGGATCGATCCGGAGATGCTCGAAATCCAAACAAAGGTCGGCTTCTTTGAGCTTCAGATAGATCGATGAGATGCTGACCGGAAGAGAACGCCGTGAAATTAGGGTTCGATCGGATTTTGGGCACTGTGCACGTGGTTTCTATTTCAGGCTTCCACTGTACTTTCCTACAGTTGCTAGAATACGCCTAGCTACGTGGACACGCTGCGGAACAGACATGCATTTTGTTCACTGGAAATGTATGTAGGCGCTTAGCTTGTGAAGCTCCATTTATTGTTTCCGTTTTGTGAGTACTGAGTAGCGAGGGACTAGCAGTAAAGTACGGCTTAACATGCTTGAGTCATTCGGTTTTCATTGTGCCACTGCTCTTTGTTGCTGTTTGGCAGGTTTCATGCTTCAAACTATTTTGTGGCGTGTCATTACAGATGTCATGCAAGAACTCCATAACAAGCGTTTTTCATAACATAACCTATCTTCCTAATGTGCTTATTTGTTACCAGCAGTTATACAGCAAAGCATATTGAGTGCCACACATGTAACTTTACTCAAGGGCAATGGGTGCATTCATAATTGCTTTGAAGGAAGTATGTGTAAAAACATAAGCTTTTGTATTTCTGCAGAACATATTTAAAGTGTAAGGTGCAAGCGATACAAAACCACTCACTTTCTTGTCATTTAGTTGAACGTGTCATTCACTTAGTACTTGAGTGATTTTAATAGGTGCATACTCGTATACATCAATGGGATTGTCTGATACAAGGATAACACTTCAACAAATGACTTCTCCCCTAGATCAGCCGTGTCATTCTCGGATTCTGCGCCTACACGTACCGTGGTCCGTGATGATAACAATAAGAATAGCCTCCCGCAACCGGAGTGCACCCGTATTTGGCATACCGCAACACGACATAACATGACACAACATTGTAACGTCAAGTCCTAAGTAAAATGGTTGCTGCAGCTCCTGCTTATATGGCATGCGTTGCTTCCTTCCGTGTCTAGCCCAAGCAGCACTTAATTAAGGTGCAGCGTCAAATGGTGCATGGCCGTGACGAGGCTAAGAACAAAGTGTGTTGGACTTCAATGTGGGCGTTACACTGATGCGTTTCTGATTGACAATATGCCTACCTATACTATGGCAGTATAATGAAGACCACGTTCATTTTGTTTTACTGCAGGTGAAACCTTGATGTTACATTCGCCCACTTTACCGGACGAAGCGATGCGAGCCAGTATGCAGAAGATATCAAGGGCACCAGTCATCCGCAGCCGTCATCCAGATTCGTCATCCAGAGCCGCCGCCTAGAGCCGTCATCCAGATCCGTCATCCAGAGCCGCCGCCTAGAGCCGTCATCCAGATCCGTCATCCAGAGCCGCCGCCTAGAGCCGTCATCCAGAGCCGTCCTCTTGTCGCATGACTCCTGTGTCACAAGCTGCCCCTGTAGGTGTGTTCCCTATTCGTAATGTGGCGCCATGATCCACTGGCTGGCAGCACGAGCCGCCGTTTATTGCTCGACAGATAGCAGTCGCTATAAGTGCATCTATACCTGTCACACAGCAGTGTGCTTACTTACTTACAAGCCCCGTTCCGTTCCGCTACGTCCCGTTCCGTTCCGTTCCATTCCGTTCCGTTTCGTTCTTTCATAGACCGACAGCCACTGTGTCAACAGTTCAGGAGAGGCTCTGCTGTTATAGAGCCTTGGGCTCTGCCTAGCAGACTTGTAACGACTCACATTGTTTTGAGTCGTCTCAAGTCTGGCTCAACAGACGAAGAACTTACTCAAGCTTTTTTAAAAACAAAATAATCGAATCAACCCTCGACTCAAGCCCTGTTTATACAAATTGAATCGACTTGACTCTTGACTCAAGTGCAGTTTTAACAAATTGATTCGACTCGACTAAAAAATACATTTGAGTCGACTCAATGTGACTCATAATCACAAGTTTCATTATTATTACTTGATGTTGACTTGACCTTGACGGTGTGGTGTGGGGGGGGGGATGTCAGAAAATCGATGTTATTTGAGTGTAAAACTGCTTTGGCACAGTTAAGTCTAGAAGGAGGGACGTGGCTCCAGTGCACTATGTATGTCCTCTTGTATTTGAATCAACATGTGTTGTGAAGTCGACGCTTAATCTGACTGACTCAACTCTTGACTCAAGTGCTGTTTCAAACAAATTGAATCGACTCGACTCTTGACTCAAGTGCCAATCTTAAAAGTTGAATCGACTCGACTCATGACTCAATCTAAAAATGTCTGACTCATGGGTCGATTCATGACTGAACTCTGAGCCGAGTCAATTAGAAGTCTGCTACCTAGTTAAGCCAACTACTTCATTTTTCAGCCAAACTCTATGAAGTATTGCATGTAGATATATTGTCATGCGGGAAAGACAGCAACACACTTTTTCTCCTATAGAATGTCTGAGGGCATTAAATTCAAGATATCCGTTTATGTAATGGTGGTTATCCACTTCTTGGAGCATACCGAAAAAAGTTTTTACAATACAATCCATCCTAGGTGTTCAGAAGTATATTATCAAGTTCCCAAACCTAACAAATCAATTTTCAATCCATATTTGCAGACAGGGGCGATGTCTTATGAAAATTATTGCTTAGGCTCCAATGCTAACTTGAGAAATTGTAAAGTCATTCTTGCCATGCAAAGCCAGAGGCCTAATGTTAAAATGTGACATTATTGGTAGAACTTTGGCCTTTCCAGGTCTATAAAAAGCCACACCCATGTTTGCAGAAACAAACACCTTTGACAGCATATTGCACATCAAGTGTCTGTTGAAACTTATTTTCCACATTGAAATACAATTTGTGACATGGTTATCAATAATCACATGTATTGTATAGGTTTGGGACCACGCAGAAACATTTTAGATCACATCTGAATTTTGTTTAGGCAATATGTCCAATACTCTTCACAGCAGATGAAAAACAACCATGTCACGTACCTTAAAAAGATGTTATGAGTAAATTAAAGTAAAAGATTTGTACGTATGTACATACATACATGCATAGGCATACATATAGCAAAGAACTCCGACACGTTCCAAAAATGGGGGGCAGAGGTATACTGAACTCAATTCTTTCCATGCAACGTCCTAGGCGTAATGTTAAAAGTCCCAAAAATTGGGGGGACACGTAACTCCCCATCCCCCTGTGACAGAACACATGCATATAGCAAGGGGCATATAAGATAACATTAACTACCCAAGGTCCAAAATAGTAAAATATCCGTCAAAGGAAAATAAGTGGTACGCTATCTGAATGAGGATACTTTGATGTGTAAGAAACACTGCAACTGAAAAAATGAAATTTATCCCAAAATCGATAGAAAAAGGGTAAACCCTTCTCTTTAGAGCTCATAACCACAGTGCAGCCGTGGCGGTCACTGATCTGCCTGAGGCGCTGATTCGGGCTCAACCATGACGAAACTGTGTCGAGAGAGGCTGCCCTGTCACCGCACCTGTGTCATATACCGAGCCCTGTATGTTGTAAAATCACGACGGCACGTGCTCAGGTGACTCACGGCAAATCGACAGGCGAAGGCGTTGCCCGTTTGCGGTGGAAGCGTGCAGCAAACGCGTCAACTTGATGGATTGTAATTGATTACGTAAAATACTCAGTGTTTACGCTGTTATCAGCGGTCTGGTCAGCGTCGGCTCGCTCGTCGTGTTACAAATCTGGTTTGTTGTGCCGGCCGTCGAGTAATTAAGAGCCGATATGTTAATACGTCCGACCGGCCACTGTAACAGCTCAGTCATCCGCCACAAAAACTCTCCGCCGGAACCTGTCAGGGCAGATGCCGCGGTGTCTGCTGGACGCTGGTCGCAGTGGACACTGGACGGTGGACACTGGCTGGACAAAGAATGCGAACGCCGGTTGGGCACGGATTGGACACAGATTGGACACGGATTGGACACGGATTGGACACGGATTGAACACTGGTCGGACACGGAACGGACACGGAACGGACACGGAACGGACACGGAACGGACACGGAACGGACATGGAACGGACATGGAACGGACACGGAACGGACACGGAACGGACACGGAACGGACCGGATACGGAACGGACACCGGTTGGACACCAGCTGGACAGAGGGCGGACACGGTTGGACAGAAGGGAAAAGCAGCAGGCGGACATTTCCGGAGGATTAGTTAAATCGCACTGATGCTAAGTGATGGTTATGACCTGGTCGTGGCGGTGAACGGAATGTAAGACAATGGTCATTGGTCAGCTTCAGGGAGACCCGAAGGCAGGGAGAGTCACTCAAACGTACACCTTCTCTAGTGATCACATATTTGGATGTATATGTTAGATGTATTTGAAATGACACTCCCACCTTAAAGGGAATAGTTCACCTTGAAAAAAAAATCAGAAATGATGAAGAGAAGCAAGAAATCAAGTATCATATTACTAGTAAGTCAAAGAAACCTATATTTACGCGCAAAAAGCAAATTAAAATGTCAATTAT
>VOPJ01001105.1:0-34785 GCA_014673585.1 Semibalanus balanoides
CGCGAACGGTGCCAGCAATCCACAATTAATTCCTATCGCCTTTGTTGTCTTGCACCGCTAAAAAGATAACGTTTCAATAGATGAAAAAGACAATTATGCATAGTCTGGTGGCCAAGCTGATTTAGCTCTCGCCCTATGGAAGTGTTTTTCACCTTCGCCCTATGGGGGGGCTGAGAGCCTTTCTGCTAACTTCCAAACCAAGGAGCCTAGAGCAGCGCAGAAAGAACCAGCATGTTGCCTGTCATGTGAGAAATCTGATGGTATACAATTTTTCTGTTTCAGGTCAACGGGTGACCTTCCAGGTCAAGTGAATGACATAAGATCGACCACGTCCAAAAATAGCTATTTAGCTCAGACCGTCGTAATTATGAAGTTATGAAAATAAAATATTAAGTTAGCGTCAAAATGTTGGTCGTTGAATTAGCAATCTGACCAGACATCGTTTAAGTCTGAGTTAGATAATTTCCTCTTAGGTCACGGAAATCGTCACCATACCATAGATGATACTATGCACTATGGGCGATTTGCAATAGACACCTCGACTCGATCACGTCTTGAAGAGCGATCAGAAAACCTCAAAATTAGAAATTGATAAAACAAATAAAAAGGCATGTTTCTAGACCAATTTTGGTTCCGAAATACAGAAAAGGTATGTATTTGTTTGTATCTGGTCAATGCAAGTCAAAAAGTAATTAAAAATGACGTCATAAATTTCTTACACTTAGAAAGACATCACGCAGTCAAAAATATAGATATTGCTCTGAAATTTTATTTTGGTATTGTTTATAATCAGTTCTCTCTTATATATTCTGTGTGTTTTTTTAACGTCACTGACAATTTCGGTTTTGTAGTGATTTATCAAAAAATCAGTTTTTGACTTTTTGGGGGTCAAAAACCATATATTTCGATTTCCGAGATGACCATTTTAAAGAATAAAGCCATTTTCTTCTTTTTTATTTTTCAGTTTGCGTATTGCTGCAAAACTCTATGTTTTAACGATTTTTCTTGTTTTCACAAACATGACGTCACTAAAACATCATCATCACCCAAACTACTTGAACCCCATTCCGCAAAATGGGAAAAATTTTATTGACAGATCTACGTATAATTGTTTTAACTGAGGTTCTGCAAAATTTCATAAAGATATCTTCAAATTAAAAAAGTTATTCAAGAAAAACTCATGAATGGGGCTGCAGGGCGAGGGTTAATTAACAGCAATTTAATACAAAATACAATTTATTTCACACCCTCATGGGTATAAACTACATAACTTAGTGATGTCATTTTACCAAAATTTCCTGACCAAACCAATCCAATACCCAAACAGGAGGCATTGGTTGTCCAAATATTGACCGATTTTGGGTTGAGGCCAAAATGTCCAAGCATTGACCGGATTTTTAAAACAGTATACTTATTTAAACAAGATTGAAGCGACCAAAAAGTGTCCAAAAATTATAAGTCTGACGACCGATTACCGAATCGGTCACACATTTTTCGGTAACCGCCAAATTTTGGTTACCGATTGACACGCATACTACATACCATTTTCATTGAGCCTATACCAAATAAGGACAATGCACGCACATCCACAAACGCACAGCATACCAATACACTCAGTGATGCACGTTAACACAACACAAATGTAAACTTAATCAGCATGAGGCCGCAGTCGTTCGACATCACTCTGATGGCGATCATTGACGATCCGCTTTAGATGCGAGGTAAATGAATTTATAATGTTTACACGGTTCGTGGAAGATAGGTCCAGAGCCATAACTCTTGGCGGATGGTGGAAGTCCAGAGTCCGTACTCTTGGCGGATGTTAAGATGAGTTTTTATCGTAGTGCCGGTATGACCTATGTCACTAGCAAGCAGTGTCTTGATAATCCAATTTTCGCAAGACAATAGTCTTTTGTGGAATAAGAGCTGCCTGCTGGCTACTAGCATCGGGCAAGGGAGAATGTTTAAAGCCAGCACGACAAGAAGAACACAGTTATGCTGTAGCACACAATTATGTTGTGCACACAATTTGGCACCGCCGGAGTGCATTCGACTCTCCCCGAATGTGACACAACCAGTAAATCATGTGTAATTAATTGCACCATTCCAGCTTGGAAGACGTATAGTCACCTCAGTAAAAGCCAACAGCCACTGCCACATAATTTGCCAACACAGGACTGACGCACTGCAGAGAAAATAAACTCGCGCTGCCGCTGGTGGCTCGTCCTCGGTAATGTAGTAGTTCTCAGTTCTCACTCAGCTGCCAGCAGACTTGTGCTTGATTCTGCTTCAGCGGAATCGATTCCGATTACATGCCAAACCAGCTGGGTCTGATTCCAACTTCAATATATATTTTACTACTGGAATCGATTCCGAATCCGATTGCAAGGTAGCTTAAAAGCTTGATTCCAAATCCGATACCATGGATTCCAATAGTATTACGATCTGCATACAAAATGTACCATTATTTTCACATTTTGAAAAAATGACACGAGCAGCTGTATTAAATATATTACAAACAAAAAAAAATGTTGAAAAACTGGCCTGTCCAGCAAAATCGTGACGGTTTAAGGAACACTGTCTGTTCAAAGTAAAATTTGAAATGTTAAATAACAATCGGATTTGATAAGCACCATGAAATCCGTTTTGTTTTTTAATTCGCGCCCAGTCGTCCAATATCATCGTGCAAAGTTCCGTTTTCTTCCAGCCAATGAGCTTGACGAGCCCGCCACCACTACGTAAAAAAACAATTCAATTTATTATGTAATTATGTAACAATATAATTAACAAAACAATAGCTGCCATATTATAACATTTTAAAATGTTTTTAAAATGTTATTAGTAGTTGCCGTTTTCCACCGAGGGGACTAATTTGCGATAAATGCTCGCCCTTACGGTCCTGATCGGAGCGAGGTTAAAACATTATTTTTTTATTAGAGTTTCATCGTGAAATGAGGCTACTACTAAAACAATTTTAGAACATTTTACATATTTTAAAACATTTCGCGCAAAATAATCCATCGGTGAAAGCGGCAGATTTTACCAGCAAAAACAAAACAGATTACATGTAATTGACGTTTTCCAATGTCATCAGAAGAAGAGGTTCCATACTTTCCGTACGAGGTCCACGCAGTGGTCACCATATAGGTACATACCTAACGTCAATGCAAACACAGAGGCAACTGCATGCGCAGAGGGAATGCTTAGCACATGCAATGCTACCTACAACAAAGCACATCGGACACAAAATGTCGGTAAAAGCTGGAAACATTCAACTCTGTCTTGGGCATTGTTTCACACATCCTGATCAGGTGAGATTAAGCCGTGCCAATGTACCTACGATTGTTCGCAATACCGTACGTAACACAATAGCAGCTTTGGCTACCCAGGCAAATCAGGAGACAGTGACACTGATATCAAACAACAGCTACTCCTGTCAGGAATGTCACCGATAATGTGTCAGAGGATGTGAGTCGCATGTTGTCAATTCAAGGATGTTCCAAGGATGTCAAAGACACAGTTTATTGGCGGCGAGGTCCTCCTGGCACCTTGCAGCACAACCATCTTAAAGGGAATAGTTCACCTTTAACATAAGGTTTTTAACTGAGATAGCAGATTTGTAGAGCAGATCGTGAAATGGGTTGTAGTGAAAGAATATTACCTCGCTACGTTAAGTAATCTCGACACAGGACTAGTGGGCCCCTTTTAGAAGAAATTGTTTCGTGCCCCCATCGGGGCACGAAACTTCGCCGGGGGTATGAGATAGTGGCCTCCTCCCCGCACAGAGGGCCTCCTCCCGCATATGGGGGCCTCCTCCCTGCACAGAGGGGCCTCCTCCCGCACAGAGGGCCTCCTCCCGGCACAGAAGGACTTCCTCCCCGCACAGAGGTGCGGGATGCCTCCTCCCCGCACAGAGGGACCTCCTTTCTTCACATGGGTCCCCTCCTCCACAAGGGGCTCCTTCCTGCACAGAAGGCTCCTGTCCGCACAGAGGGGCCTCCTCTTCGCACGGGAGGGTCTCCTCTCCATATGAGAGGGCCCTTCCTCTCACAGAAGGGCCTTCTCTCCGAGCAGAGGGCCTCCTCTCCGCACGAGAGGGCCACTTCTCAGCACAGAGGGGCCTCCTTCCAACGTGGGAGGGCCTCCATTTTGCACAGATGAGCGTCCTCTCTGCACAGAGGGGCCTCTCCGCACGGGAGGGTCCTTCTCGCAGAAAGGGGTCTCCTCCCTGCACAGGAGGGCCTCTTGTTTATACGGAGGACGTCTTTTGACTCTGGAGTGTCTCCTTTCTGCATACATGGTTATCCTCTCTGCATGAGGGCCTGCTCTCCACGCAGAGGGCCTCCGTTCGCACGCAGGGACCTCCTTTTGTACAGACTATATACAGGGTAGCCGTTGTAGACCAAAGTGGGTGGCCAAAAACATAGTTATGCCCATCCGGATTTTTGCCAGGGTCGACAAATACCCCCTGCCCCCCGAATCGGTTCGACATGAATTCCGACGAGCTTTCGCACGGTATTTTTTGGCCTACTCTCTATAGCAGCGGAGTACGAAGAAAGGGGACATTTTATATTTTTTGCCTACTCTCTATAGCAGCCGAGTACGAAGAAAGGGGACATTTTACATTGTGGTCTGCGGCGTCTTGCCTGGGGTGGAGAAAGACACCCCTTTTGCAGGCCTTTTGAAAATCGTCGCCTTCCAACTTGTTAAATGAAGAAGGTAGAATTAGGCGATACAGAATGCAAGGCAAATATACGAACTATGCAAAAGTCCTATCACTCTCCACCTCAGTCAAATAGGAAACGAGATTGTCAGCAAAAGGCATCTAATCCAATCAAAATGTCTTGCCCCACCTTACCCTATAACACACAACTGTCGCAGTCTCAGCCAGGCGACGTCAGTAGCGCCGTCACCCCTGCACTCACCTGACGCAGTGGCGGCGGTCAGGTTTCAGGTCCAGGCCAGGCCAGGCCAGGCCAGCCAGGTCAGGTCAGGTCCAGTGTTCAGCCGTCAGATCAGGCCAGCTCAGATCAGTCCAGGTCAGATTTCAGGCCAGGTCAAATCAGGCCACTCAGATCAGGCCAGTCAGATCACGGCCAGGTCAGATTCAGGCCAGGATCCAAATCAGGCCAGGCAGATCAGGCCAAGGCCAGGTCAGGGCCAGGTCAAGGCCAGTCAGGCCAGTCAGGCCAGTCAGCCAGGCAGGTCAGCCAGGTCAGGCCAGGTCAGGCCAGGATCAGGCCACGGTTCAGGCCAGTCAGGCCAGTCAGTCAGATCAGTCAGATCAGGCCAGGTCAGGGGTCGGGTCACTGGTCACGGCGCAGCACGCGAGGGCAGCACTGTCCACCAGGGGCGCGGCGGGTTCCACCGGCACTGCTCTCTGCCGGCCGACGCCGGCACGACTGAATGGGCCTGGTCGGCTGCGGCGCGCTACCTGCCACCACCTCCTCCTCCGGCCGCCGCCGATCAGCGCACCACCGCCGCCTATCGTCACCCTCAGCGCACGCAGCTGAGAGGTCATGCTTCCGGACCTGACACGACCCGTGCCCTGAAACCTACAACTGCATGACACTGCACTGACCACTGCACTGGCACTGCACTGACAACTGGCAACTGACACTGAACTGGCATGCACTGACCCTGACCTGAGCCCTGACCTGGACCCGTGACCCATGACGCGACCCTGACCCTGACCTGACCCTGACCCACCCTGACCCGCACCCTGACCAGACCCGACCCAGACCCAGACCCAGACTCAGACACGACCCAGACCCAGACCCAGCCCAGACCCAGACAAAGACCCAGACCCAGACCCAACCCAGACCCTGCCCTGAACCTCATTGACCTGACCTGACCCGACCCTGACCCTGACCCTGACACAACCCCTGGACCCTGACCCTGACCCTGACCCTACCCTGACCCTGACCCTGCCCTGACCCTGACCCCTGACCCTGACCCTGACTCTGACCCTTGACCCTGACCCTTACCTGACCCGGGACTCTGACCCTGACCCTGACCCCGACCCCGACCCTTGACCCTGAACCCTGACCCTGACCCCCTGACCCTTGACCCTACCCTACCCTGACCCATGACCGAACCCTGACCCTGCCCTTACCTGCCTAACCCCGACCCTGACCCTGACCCTGACTCTGACTCTGACTCTGGCCTCCACATCTGCACTCTGACTCGACTCTGACTCTGACCCTTGACCCTTGACCCTGACCTACCCCGATCCCCGATCACGACTCGACACGACTCTGGACCACGACCACAGACCACGACCACGAACCACGACCACGACCACGACCACGACCACGACCACGACCACGACCACGACCACGACCACGACCACGACCCCAACTCTGACCCTGGCCCTGACCCTGACCATTATGTCATGAGTCTCATGGTCGTTGGAGACGGGGACGGGGGGACACGTTCCCTCAACATTTTCAAATCCTCAATATTAGGCCTATGGACGTTGCATGAAAATAATCGACTTCAGAATGCCTACGTTCCTTCCAACTTTCGGAAAGTGGCGGCGTCCTTGCTTATACTTGAGGAGTTGGTTGCTAAATGCTATGTGTAGGCAACCAGTTGTTTACAGTGCAATGATTGGATCAACGCATATTTTTTTTACAAATAAGGCATACAACTAGAAACAAATTATATTACTGAGATTGCGTTGTCCTGTATTCCATTATTTTGTATAGCTTGCAACAGGTAGAGCGTTATATATCTTTCAGTTGAGCGTTTTCAAGAAACAGTGATAAGCCTGTTGGCGTATTACTTCTTACTCTTTTATCATTAATTGTTTACTGTTATCTTTAATTCATTACATGGCAATTGGCATATGATATGCATTCATTAAGATCTAGCCTGTCATAATATGAGAGAAATAGTTAAAAGAACAGTTTGAGATTTACTGAGAACACTGAATAAAAACTATTCGGGCTGCTCCGTTACAGGTCATGATCTAAATATCTGCCGGCTAAACTCATAGGCGTACTCAAGGGGGGAGGCAAAGGGGGCAATTGCCCCCTTAAGGTCCATGCGTTCCCCCTGGCCAATGGGCCCTATTTTCTCTTTAAAGACCACGCGAAGCGTGGTCTTTAGAATTTTTAGAGCTCATCAGAGGCTCTTCAGAGGTTCTTCAGAGGTTTTTGAGGTCAGAATACCCCCTAAGGCGGCCAGAGTGCCACCTCAGGCGGCCAGTGTCTTCTCAGGTAGCAAGAAGGCCCCCTCAGGCGGTCAGAGTACCCTCTCAGGAGGCCAGAGTACCCCTTAAGACGGCCAGAGTGCCACCTCAGGCGGCCAGAGTGTCTTCTCAGGTGGCAAGAGGACCCCCTCAGGTGGTAAGAGTCATAGGCGTACCAAGGGGGCACAAGGGCAATTGCTCCCCTGCAGGTCTGTGCGTTCCCCCTTGACCCATGTGCCCCCTTTGGAATTAGGGCCCGAAGGGCCCTATTTCCAATCTTAAGACCACGCAAAGCGTGGTCTTTAATTAATTCAGAGCACTTCAGAGGTTCTATAGGTCAGAGTGCCCCTCACGCGGCTCTGGGGTTTCATGGATGCAGAGCAACCAAGGCCTTGGGAGCATCAACTGGACCTCACACATTTGGCTAGTGCGGCCAGAGACGCAGCCAGACCTCGACAAGGAGGGGCATGCATCCAAGGGCCATCTCTTGCAAAGGCTCGCTCCCCCCGAAAAATATTCCCGCGGATTTAGGCCACTATATTTTGCAGGGCCTCCGAAAGTCGCAAAAAAGGACGTCGCCGATCATTTTTTAGTGAAAAAGTCGGTCCATTGGGGGGGGGAGCACGTGCACCCTGTGCCCCCTGCTAGTGCCTCAGTGTACGAAATAGGGCCTATGCTCACGGTGCTTTCACACAATTTCGCCGTGTTTCGCCGGCCTGGCCAAATACGGCGATTTTTTTTGGGGGGAGATGTACCTGGGGTCCCCTGAAAAATAATGTTCTTGTGAGTTTTTTTTTTCTCGAAAGAAAAATGTTGAAAATATCCCCCTCTAAAAATATAGTGGGCCAAATCCGATAAGTTTCTTTTTTAGTGGGGTTACCTTGTGCCCCCCACCGAAAATTGCCCCCTCCCCTGAAGCGAGTCCTGGGTACGACACTGGCTAAACTACAAGGTTACGTGCAACGTATTTGTTTGCGAAACATGTCAAGAATATGGAAGAATGCTTCTAGTCTGATGCTGGATTAAAAAGAACGATAGAAGGGCATTTCGAAAGTAAATAAAAACTTACCGGAAGTTGATTAAAGTTTTGCTCCTGATGAAGTTGTACTGAGTGCTCCATTCCATCCGACAACAGTTGACGATCGAATCGACCAGCAACGACATCCGATTAGCACATTCATCCTCATCACTATCGTTCTTCTTTGCATGGCTCCAGTAACATCCTTTCATTTCAGAAGCGTAGGAACGTTACGAAAAGTGAGGGGTTCAGTGAAACTTCGATCTCGTCTTGAGGGGAACCCAATCCCCCTACGCGATATTTCTATGCATAGTTGAGCTCCTTTCGTCTTCGCAAATATGTTGCGCTTTTGAATTTGCAAAACGAAATGAAATGGTTGATTTTAGCACACACAAATGGACAAAAAATGAAAAAAGGCCATTGACCCTGCGGCCCCCGCGTTCCTACGCCTATGTCTCATTTTGCAATAGGCTTCACAGATGTGCGCAGTGCCATTGGGGCATATAGCAGCGCTCGCAGTCCTGTTTCCGATACCTGGCATAACCAGTGGCAGAGGCGTAGCCAAGGGAGGTCCCTAGGGTCCCTAGGGACCCCCTTGGGCCATTTGGGCCCCTTGGATTGGACAAAACCTATTTGTTTGAGAACGGCCCGAGGTACCCTCAGACCTTGCAAACGCCATCTTAGACCAACCGAGCGCTTCCTCAGATCAGACTACGGCACTCTCATGCCTGGAAAAGGCCCTCTAGACAGGCCCAGGGCCCCCTCAAGCTGGCAGAGAGGGCCCCCTCAAGCTGGACGAGGGCCACCTCAAGCCATCCGAGGGCCCCCTCAAGCTGGCCAAGGGCCCCCTCGAGCTGACCAAGGGCCCTCTCAAGCTGTCCAAGGACTCCCTCGAGCTGACCAAGGGCCTCCTCGAGCTGACTAAGGGCCCTCTCAATCTGGCCGAGGCCCCCCTCAAGCTGGCCGAGGGCCTCCTCAAGCTGGCAGAGGGCCCCTCAAGCTGGTCGATGGCCCCCTCAAGCTGGTCGAGGCCCTTCAAGGTAGCTGAGGGTGGAGGGCCCCTCGAGCTGGCCAAGGACCCCCTCAAGCTGACCAAGGGCCTCATTAAGCCGGCTGGGGCCCCCAGCCGGTAAAATAACACCCACGTGTAAAATAACCCCTAAAACATAACACGGGCTATTTTTTTAGGCCATACACCCCTGGGCATAACCATCTTTTTCCCATTCGTTTCCTTTACATATTTTTTAAAGTAATTTCTTATATTCACCTCGGCAGGAAACTTACATTCATTTTCTATATTTTTAGGATCAAAAACTAATTTATATTGCAATATATTATGTAGAGTTTTGTAGGGCCACCCTATGTTTTGCTATCGTATGCTGTTCTTTGATTGAATCAAAACTCATAGGCGTAGAAACGTCACAAAAAGTGAGTGGGTCAGCCCTTCAAGAGGCCTCCCTATTTCAGGGCTCATTGCTATTAAAGGGATACCTACTGTCTCTCCGAATGATATCGCAAGAACAGGCTTAAACAAGTCCAAGGGACTACTTATTATTTTTAATCGTCATCAAAGGCTTACCCAAGCAGCGCAAATGCTGAAAAACAATAACTTATTTCATTTTTCATAAGAATCTAAAAACTGTTTGCGATTTCTACTTTCCACTAGATATATCCCTTGCACCGACGGGGGTCTGAGCCAACTTCGAACCGACGGGGGGCGGATAACCGCCCCCCCAGAGATCTCCGAAACTACGAAACGTAGCGAGAAGCGGAAAACGGCGTGAGGTAGGCCGTGACGAGTACTAGCGAAAATACCTAGCTATTCTTTTGATCAGGTCAATATTGAGGTCACCAGAGGTAAAAAAAGGTCAAATTTCCCATATTCGGGAAGGGTTAAAAAAAAAAACTTGAGCACTGCTTCAACATAATCCTGCTAGTCAAGTAAACTAACATACTAGGAGCAATCGAAACAGCCACTGCATTGCTCTTTGAAACACTCTTCGCGAACATGACCTCAGATTTGAGGTATCGGTTCAATAGTTAAGGCTCCAGAGGTCAAGCGAAGTCAAAATGCTTTAATTTTACTGAAAACGTTTTCTTGCTAATAACTTCTTAAGTTTAAAAAGGTAGAGCAGTTATTTTGCCACCATCGTGTTTCTCACATCACGGCGCATCAAACCATATATTCGTTTGATCTAGCTTAGGTCAAACTAAAAAAATGGGCCTGACTGACCTGAGGTTCATGTCAGGTTCAAGTCAAATTTTATGTCTATCGATGGAGGTTGACAAGATAAACAGAATGGTGAAAACCTCAGTACTCTATCTTACGTAGAACTATTGAGTTATTGCTACAAAAAAACCATATGACCTTTGGCACATTGGATTGACCTTACGAGGTCACGGAAGAAAAATATACATACTTGAATTCTTGTATTACTTTTGCTTCAGAATAGTGATTAGGATGGAAAAACTGACCACATTTAGCCGGGTTTGTTTCGATTGGTGCGCATTTCAATTTCTCCCATAGACTTATTAATGGGAGGTCTTCAAAAATTGAACATGACCTCAGGTCACCGATATAAAAAATCCAAGATAAACAAACTTGTAGATATCGAAGGCCTTATTTACACACTGTGAGTTTCAAACTGTTTGGTTCACTACTGTTGGCTTCGGCCAAGATGCAACTACACAAAACGTGACTTGAGGTCAGGTCATTTAATGTGACCCTGGACAACGTGAACCTTGAAAGTTAGGAAGTCATTTTTTAGAAGAGTGTGCGGAATTGATGCCAAACACTATAAAAAAATGCGCGCTACGCGCCGCCGTTTTTTCGCTTAGTCCGGACAAAAACCTGTGGGGGGGGGGGCGGGATATTCGCCCCCCCGTCGGTGCGAGGATATGGCAGCGATTGAGCACCATATCAGGCGCAGTTGAGACATTTACCTCTTGCTTGTGTTTGCTTTCACAAGTGGAGATGCCTGTGCAGTGTGCAATGTGCAGGAGTATCTAAATACCTACTATAAAGTCTGTGCACGCAGTTCTGTCTACCTTAACCTTACTCAAATATATCTGAGTTAATAAGGCGCGTGTTTAATGACGATAATTCTAAAAACCGATCATCGCTTAATGCATATTTGTACGAGAGATGCCGCGTCGCGGGGTCTTAAATCAAGCTATATACTTATACAGTCCTATCCTATATAGTTATTTACACACAATATTGCATTTGTAATTTGAAAAGATTAAAGGCGTTTGCGTGTATTATATTTAAGGTATGAGCAGTGGCGCGCTTATAAATCGTTCAGGGGGATAACCAAGGCCAGCTCAAGAGGGCCTGTCAACGAAAAGTGTTGCTGAGGCGGGTGAGGTAAATGATAAAATCCATCAATCAACTGTTTATTTCCACATCCCTTCATGCCGGGAACAAATCACATGTACAGATAAATGTACTTGTTTGAGTATTAATGCGTCGCTCTTACCCTGTTAAATGTTCTAGCTGTGTTTACAGATCAAGCGTTACTTGCTTCTGCCGGTCTGGACTGGTGTCGGGCTTATTGATGCATTGCATTCGAGTCGGTCACAATGAAAAAGTATGTGCGTCACAGGGAGGAGCAGAGCTCAGGTCACGATATTAAAAAGGAACTGTGCGTCACAGGGACGGACAGAAATGTAAGCGTAGGGGAGAGAGGCGAAATGATACGAGGGCAGGTGATACAGGCGGCAATATCTTTCGAAGCGACCATAACAAAGAGTTCAGGAAATAGTCTAGTTTGGAGCGTTGCCATGAATCTCCTTTTCTGACCAAGCACGCGGCGCGTATCGGTGGCGATTTGGTAGCCACAGGGTACGTCATTGGTTTTAAGCGAAATGTAAACTATTTTGGGTATGATTAAAGTGTTCATTTTTTCCTCTTAATGTCGCTGATGTGCGTTGCTTTCACTGAATCGACGACTTTTTTGCTTCATTTTTTCTACAATATGTCAAAGTTTGGGAACAAACAATGCGCAACTTTTGACAAAAATCTTAGTTTTTCATCATGATGTACGTTTAAAACAGCCGGGGTACGTTGTGACAGGCAGTATTAACCTGCCCCAGCGGAAATTACTGCATTATCTCGATGGTCACCTATGCCGTATGGCAAATTAGTTCAAACAACAAATACCGTGTTCAAATGTGCTTATAATTGGGCCTGCTTGCGCTGCACTGAGGCTGAGAAGGCGACAAGAAAGGATATATGTGTGCCGAGTTTCTGTATATAAAAACGTGAACTCATTTTCGGCTAACTGCAGATCGTTGTTTGTAGCTTTCGTCGATGAGACGTCCTTCCTGAGTTGGCGAGGGAGATACGTTTTTACTTCTTTTCTTCGCATTGTGATGCTGGAATTTGAAGTGCTTGTGTATCTAAATATGCAATGGTGACGATGTCAACCGTCTTCGGGAATGAATAAAAACATGTAGTTTCGTCTACTTGACATTGCTGCGAAAAGTGAGATTTAAGACCACCGCCACCTGCTGGATTGAGAGATGGCCCTTACCTGACTAGCTATGACGGTGGTATGAGCCAAATACACCTGGATTATTTCAATTTTACGTATTTTTTGGTATGTAAGTTTCGCCCCGCTCACCGTTTCCAACTACCCGCAGTGGGGTAATTTGAAAATTTGACATGGGTTTCCAAAACTTTTGCACCATACTAATTTATTATAATTGTGACTCAGAAATAACCAATGAGGTGGCTAGAGAATAAACGAGCTTTTTTGTCGGTACCAAACACTCCAATGCAGGTCTAATAGCTTTACAAATACTAGGCCGAGTCTAAAAAGTTGCTCAACTAGCCCCTCTCTCCCCTACTTCCCCTGGCCTTTAACCCGAGAAATAGGCATCCGGGATGATACTTGAATCCTTTGACGCTGCTGCAATGATCCGAACTGACGCTGCTGCAATTATCCAAAATGAAAAGTATGTCACTGCTCAGTGCTCATACCTGTATGATTCGGGACGGCTGTGCCCGGCATTCACCGAGCAGTGTGTGCCAGCGCCGGACCGTGAATACAGCTGAGAACGCTACAATGCACGCAAACGCCTTCAGGCGTCAACCTTTTCATACTATTGCAATATTGTGTACAAAGTAGGTGCCTAACCTATATAGGGCTGTAGCTTGATTGAAGACCCCACGACCAGCATGTCCTCGCCATAAATGTGTATTCAGCGACGCTTGATTTTTAAAATATGCTCATTAAAAACACGCGCTTAATAACTAATATCTTTAGTTAAGGTAGGAAGGCTCGTGGAACACGGGGGGAGGTCCAAAGTTCTATGGTAGCATGGGTCGTGACTTCTCGTACTTCCCCATAGCGGGTTACATGTTAAAAAGCCACTTTTTCAAGCCAAGTTTTGAGACCTTCTTCAAAGATATATATCAAAGTTGTATCATAGAAATAAAGCGTTGAGTGTATGTTATTTCTATTTTGGGATCAAAATGTCAAGCCCAACCAACGGTTCTCGAGTTATTATGCCAAAGTTATTGGCAATCGCGCCGCCCGCGACTTTTGTTTTAAGTACCAAGATGGCCGCCGTCATAAACAACTCGGGCCAATGGGGGGTCGCAGGGACAATGCTTACCATTACGCTTATATATGAAGTTGTTGATCGAAACAAAAGCGCCATACATGCCGCGAGTAAGATGCAGCTATATCCTGGTATATTATTCCAGATCTGGTTGTGGCCTTCACTTTTTGGTATGGTTTTTAGTCTTTATAGTATATTTCTAGTGTATACCATTTTTTTGGAGTACCCAGTGTATAGTGCCCTGGTGGAACAGACTATAAGTTAACGTTGTCCACTACACAGTTGTTGTTGACTAAATACTAGTTCAGAAGGAACCTATACTCGCTGGGATTTGCCAGTCACATGAGGCAAAAAACAGATGTAAACAATCACATCCGTAAGTGGGCTTCGGCCTGTGGTTGTTTTATAACTAATAAACTAATAAATAATGTAAGCAATTCGATATAAAAACCTCGGTCGGAAAAAACTTCATCAATGGTGGGAAATCAAAATCCTTTCGGAAAAGTCTAAAGCACTTTGGAATTTATATTTTCCCTTCGGAGTTAACATTTTTATTTATGCATATTATTGAGCTTAAATCAGGCATAATAAGACATTACATTTTTCTGACATCACAAATTTTGACAGAATACTTAAGTAAAAAAATCACCATTTACAATTGTTGCACAGCGCTGCAATTATTTGATTTTGGTAACGGACTCGACAAGGTCATTTGCTAGATGAAAGCTGAACTTTGAATGATGATTTTGGTCGACTGGGCGCGAATTAAAAAAAGAAAAGGACTTCATAGTGCTAATCAAATCCGATTGCTCTTTAACATATACAATCGTTCATTAAATAGACATTATCCCTAACCAAGGATATTGAATGGTCCTAAAGCGCCCACCGGCCACCGTTCATGACGCATATGCTAAAAGAGATGCAGTTTTATGAAAATGTTAGGGGTGCTTAACCCGCGCACCGACGGGGGTCTGAGCCAACTTCGAACCGACGGGGGCGTAACCGCCCCCAGAGTCGTTGAAAAACTACGCAACCTTACGAGAAGCGGAAAACGCCTGTTAGGTAGGCCGTACGAGCTTACTAAGAAACAACACAGACTAATTTGTTTATCAGGTCAATAATTGAGGTCCACCAGAGGTCAAAACAGATCAAATTTTCCCATATTTCGAGCGATTGAGCATTGCTTTCACATAAATCCGGGCTAGCTAAACTAACCATAGCTAGCAGCGATTCTTAAAAAACAGGTGACAAATGCGCTTAAGGCACTCTTCGCAAAAATGACCAATTATATTTGTGATTAGGGTCAATAGTAAGGCGTGACCAGACGGTCAGCAAAGTCAAAATGCTTAATTTTACTGAAAATTTTTTGCCAATAACTTTTTAAGTACAAAAGATGGGGCAGCGATTTTGCCACCAGGTCTGTTTATCACACCACGGCGCATCGATCATGTATCGTAATGAACTAGCTAGGTCAACATAAAAAAAACCAAATGACCTGACCTGACCTGAGTCGTTGTTCAAGATCAAGTCAAATTTTATGCCAATCGATGGAGTCGACAAAGGAAACATAATGGTGAAAGACCACAGCCTTACCTCAACCTATAATATTGAGTTATTGTACAAAAACCGCAATCAGACCATTGGGCCGCAGACGTTCAGATTGTCGACCTTAGAAGGCAAGCGGTCGAAAAAATACACATGCCATTCTTCTGCTTAGTTCAAAATAGTGTAAGGAATGAAAACTGACCACATGTATTCCAGTTTGTTCATATGGTCGCACTTTCAAAGCATAGTTTCTCCCATATGCCTTTATAATGGGAGGTCACAAAAATTGACATGCCTCAGGTCACCGATATAATAAATCCGATATATACAAACTGTAGATACCCGAGGCCTTATTTATCACACACTGGGAGTTTCAAACTGTTTGGTTCACCACTGTGGCTATCGGGAAGATGTCAACTCAAAACCCAATGTTAAAGGTGAACTATTCCCTTTAATGTGACTTGACAACGTGACCTTAAAAGTAAGGAAGTAAAAAAGTCATCAAGTGTGAGTAATTGATGCCCAACCAGCTGTGCAAAATTTGGCGGCGCTACGCGCCGCCGTTTTTTCCGCTAGTCCTGAAAAACCTGTGGGGGCGGATATCCGCCCCCCGTCGGTGCGCGGGTTAAGACCTATTTCTACAACACCTCATTATTACTGTCGCCGAAAGTGTTGAGTGAGGCGGTTAGTGAAAAGTTGTTGAGGAAATAAATAACAAAATAGCAGCACCATTCTTATTTAGTCGTGACACTTTGGGGTCAAGCATTGGTGTGGGTGCTCGAATGCAAAACGACCTAACAAACGAACACAAAAATCACACATTCTGCGGTGGTGGCCGCCAGTGAAAACCTTGGCGCGGCTGCCGGGCCCATCTCCAACGGGCCACACGGCCATCAGCAGTTGCCGCTGCCTCGCCGCGCCGGGCTGCCGCTCTGCAACTGCAGCCTTCAGCCGGCGCCGGGCTGCCGCGCTGTGCCACCGATTATACCTACTGTCAGCAGCTGGCGTTGTCACCAGCGCCGGGCTGCCGCTGTGCCACCGATTATACCTACTGTCAGCAGCTGGCGTTGTCACCAGCGCCTGGCTGTCGCACCAGGGCTGGCAATCCATCGCCTCACCATATTGGTTGAAGGGATGTGAGAAGCTGGTTGTTGCCTGCCTGCAACTTCAGCAGTGCAGCTGTACCCCACATCCCCTTCAACCAATAAGCCGGGAGCACGACCTAGTGGACCGAAACAGACTGGGTGGACGTTTGTTTTGTCACCTCGGAGCCGGCGCAGTCGTTTCATTTTCCCGTCTGTCTCCAGGTCGCCTCGTTTCACCGCTATGAACTCTTTCACGGGCGCGACGACACCTCAGGCTCGTATATAAAGCCCCGCATGGTAGGTGGTCAGCTGCCTTCGCCTAGCTAGGCACCTAGACCACACCAGCTCTCCGGAGTGGTAGCTCTTCAGTGTAGTGCGCCGTTATCCCCATGGAATGTACTGTAGCCGGACATTGTTGCTCGACAGTACAAGAGTGTGAACCCTTCTAAATACTCTAATTTTGGTGATCATGCCTTTTAGTTAGTAGAATGTTACTGGAGACAGCATTATGTAAATACCAGATATAGGTGAGTACGGCTTATGAGGCAGAGTGAGAGAATGAGACGGAACGGAGTCGAGACTTATCAGGCTCGGCTCACACGGGACTTTTACATATAAGCTAGGAAGAAATTAGCATCACCTGACCTTATCCTCAAAATTTTGCGAAAATTAAATCAAAGCCAAATTACTTCGGGTATATTCGGGCACTGCCCTTTATCGACCGAATGCAACATCCCACACAGTCACCATCGCTCTGTACATGCCTCGTTTTATATATTCTGTCTATCTTCTGGACAGCGAAGTTCGTGAATATATTTACATATCTACTATATAATAGTTTTAATAAAAAAATGAGGATAAGGTCAAGTGATGCTAATTTAAATTATGTTATTCCTCAGCACGCTTAACTCGCTGAAAAATAGCTAGGAAGACTCGTTTCTCAAATATGCACCTTGCTGCACTTTTCCATAGTTGGGTTCTGTTTCGCCAACGGAAAACAGCTTTATTGGTGTGAGCTTTTATTGAGTTTTATTGACAAATCACACCACAGGTGCGGTGCAATGAGGCCACGAGGCACGAGCAACCGAGCAACCGAGCAACCGAGCAACCGAGCAACCGAGCAGCCGAGCAACCGAGCAACCGAGCAACCGAGCAACGAGCAACGAGCAACGAGCAATGAGCAGCGAGCAACGAGACACGAGAAATGAGACACCGTTTGCCGTTTGTGAATAGTTCACCTTGAAAAAAACGAGAAAAAGCTCAGAATTGATGAAGAGAAGCAAGAAATTAAGTATCATATTACTAGTAAGTCAAACGAAACCATTATATTTACTCGGAAAAAGCAAATTAAAATGTCAGATTATTTGGTGATAATTCAGACTTTTTTTCTTCAAAGTAATGCGAAATCAGCTGCGCTGACAAGCACGCAACGTTATCGATTTTAGTGAGGGATCGATGTCGTTATACATTAGTGGTACTTGCCCTCTGTACTTGTTGAAGATGCCGGAAAATAACAACGCTTTGAAACACCATCACAGTACTTGCTTTAAGTAGGTATTCGTCACTATTATATTTCACTATTGAAAGTGTAGTGTCCGCATCGTCGCTCACTGTACCGTTGCTTGGAGCGTCTCGTCTGGATTATGTTCACAAAGTCAGCACGGTCGTCAAGCTACGGGCTGCAACTGCACGATTAGGCACGGTCAACCGTCTCGCCGTCGGCTCCTATCACTCAGCGGGCGCTGCCCGCGGCGCCCCAATCAAACATCGCACGCGTCGTACTTTGCTCGAGGTGGGTTCCGGTGAGTGGATCGAGGGGAATCGAGAAATCGAACAATTTGGTCACGCGAGCCGGGCACAACAGGTTCAGACCGCGCTTAGAACGCTACGCATCACTATAACGACTACAGAAACTTGTTAGAAAATATGTTTTATAGAAGATTTAAACATCAAAATCACTTGCCATGCAATACCTTGACAAAATTCATTCTTGCAATTAAAAAGAATGAGGCACTGAAACACGTATGTTTTGTTCAGCACTACACTTTCCCCAAGTCTTACGTTCATTTGTGCGTTCATAATCATACGTCAACTCAGCCAAAAATCAGCCAATCAGCGAATGGAAGTTACCGGGTATTACCGACCCGTCCGAACTCACATGGAGACGGAGACATCATTAGAATAGCTTAACAATGTTTCTTGGAGGGACAAAGATGTGAAGAGGGCAGTGGCAACGTCACAATCATTTTACGAGCATGCCCACAAACTTGCTATCTCACCGTCAAAACCCTTGCTAAAGGTAGAACGTAATTCTACCTCTCACATAAAGAGCTAGCACTAGGAGAATCATTCCCTTTAATTACATGTGTTGACTGTCAACAACATATTCTTACCTCAGTGAGTCTTGAATTGATGCTGATTCAAAGTTTGTTTTTGATTTAAATTGGTTTTAGCCGGCTTCAATTATGGAAAGCAGCTGGCTTGCATAAATTCAATTAAAGTCGACTTTTTCCAACCCTGGGACATTTAATAGCTCATTCTGTCCACAAGGTAGGTACACAATGTGACAATACACATAATTGATCTCGGTGGGTTAGGGGCGTAGCTGCTTTGCACAGACACATCAGAATGCTGACCTTTTTATGCTATCAGAGATGTGAAACTGAACAGAGGGTTTGTCAAGATGTCGATATATTTTAGGAAAGGTCATAGGCCCGGGAACAAGGAAGCAAAGCCCCCCCAATTTGGGATCGGGGGGATGACACCCCCAACTTTGGCGAGGCTGATCTTAACGTTTCATAGAAAAAAACTTTTTTTCCTATAAGACATCGAAAGTGTGAGTTTTGTTTAAAAAATATGGAAACATCACACTTCTCATGTCAGTCTGAATTTTATCCTTTGTCAGCGAGGCTCTGTTTAAAGGGAAATCATCACCTTTTTCCACAAAAAATGGAGTTAGTTGAAATCGACAGATGGGACCAAAATATATGGTAAATTCATCACGTTGTGCATAAAAACATTTCTACTTAGAGATATTTCAAGTTAAAGTTAATAGGCGTTCCACGCCTATTAACCGGTATTCAATTTCATTACAAGACCGGTACTTGACGGCTGCTTGCAAGATATTGTGATCTCATTTAAATGCCGGGCTTTCCGGTTTGTTTTCTTACGCAAGGGATTGGAAATATTAAGTTTGGATCTGCTTGGTTTCGATATGACCGAGATCCTATACATTGATACTATTGAATAAACAGAAACAAAATTACACGTTTTACTTGTACCTATGGCGGCAAGGTTGTACCTAGGTTTTTGAAATGTTTCATCAATTGTCAGATACAGCTTTGTAATTTGTGTTGGCTGTGTAAGACCTATGGCTATATATCATGGCAAAATAGTTTTCCCCAAACAAACTGACAACATATTTAAGCATTTGGCAATACTTGGAACCAGCGCGCTTTAGTGGTCGGCGATTTGTTCAGGGCATTGTCAGGTAACATTCGAAGCAGGGCGCAGAATATGGCGCGCTCAATAGTGATGGACAAAACTGCTCATGAGTTTCGAAAAGAGTATATGTATCTTTATTTTAGTTTGTAAATAATGTACAACATTGGAATGAGGGATTATTTTATTTAATCCTTAATATCAATTAAATATTTGCTATATCATCAACGGAGGCAAGCATTTGGTGCTACAAAAATGAAGGTGATTATTTCCTTTAGAAATTGATGAAAAAACAGTGGGGGCGTGGACGGTGGACACTGAACAGTCTTGGTTCTCTCGACGTGTTTTAGCTTAACAGGAGGAGTTAAGTAGCCGAAAATAGTAGATATTGTTATTTATTGTTGATGGATCGTCCATACTTGTTCTCCAATGTATTAGATAATTTTAATATATTTGATTGTTAATTTGTGATTAAAAATTTTGTTGGGGAAAATCGATAAATATGAAATGGTCAAAGACGTATTTAAAATGGAAGATATTTGGAACTAGTATGGCGAAATCAACAACTGAAGCAATATAAATTTTTGACTGACTTACGTCTTCAAGGACTGGCCTCCTCATTAACTTGCTTGCTAGACCAAAACACGCCCCTTCTCCTTAGCATGATGTTAACATTAGTCCTAAGGAAGTGGGGGGGGGGGCAAACACCAAGCTGCTCCTCAGTACACCTGGCTGGCCCCACGCAAAATTCAAATTTTGCGGCGACGCCCCTGCGAACAACTTAAATTTGATATCGGTCAGTCATGGCAGAAGCGTTTCCAAAGAAGATGGTGCGACAAGTTGCGAGACTCAGAGCTGGATAATCACTTTTTCACCTTGTACGGTTCCTTAGATGAAAAATTTATTCTTGCGCCTTGCCGGTGCTCGGCGCCACCTTCGCCGTGCCGAGGGGGCATTTTGACGCCCCCTCGAACTCGGCTGCTATGAGACGTAGACAAAAACAAAATAATTTTGAAACTATTTTAGTCATTTTTCGGTTTAGGTCAATATTAAGGTCACCAGAGGTCATCAAAGGTCATATTTGCCAGTTTTAGGATTTCGCTCAAGAAACACCCCCCCCCTAAGTATTTCAGAGCTATGCTAGTTAAAAATCAAACGAAAGAAAGCAATCGAAAGCTCTTGAAAAATGCAATCGCTACAGTGTCTTCAAATTTTAGTTCAGGTCATTAGTTTAGACTCCAGAGGTCATCTAAGGCCAAAAAAGATATTTTGGGGGCAAAACTATTTTCGCAGATAACTTTTTACTTAATGAAGATCAAGTAATAATTCTGACGTCATCATGTTTGTCTTGTCAATGCACTTCGATTTATAATGATGCTAACCAGATTAGGTCAACTGAAAAACAAACTTTAGGTCAATGTCAGGTGGTGACCCAAGTGGGTCATGCTGCATATTCGGAGACGTGTCTCGACAAGGCAAACACCTGGGTGCCAATTTCACCTATCTTCCTTCCGTCGATAGTTATTGACAACACAGTGTTGGTGACCTCTTATGACCTCAGCTGACCCTGTAGGGATCACTGAACATAAATTGCAATCAAAAATTTAAAAAATCATGAAGAATGGCTTATGATAACATGATCCAGAAGGAATTAGACTGATATCATGCATATCCTCGGAAAAAAAAATTCCCATTGATTTATAATGGGGAGGTCACAAAATTTACCCGACTTAAGATCACTGATATCAAAATTCCGAGATATAAGAACTATAGGTAGATATTACCTTATGAAATCCAGTGGGTATGTTTGAAAACATCGGTCAAAAACTGTCGCTGAGTACAACCGCATACGTTTTTGAAGGTGGGCTTACGTTACCTGGCCTGGCGACGTGAAAACCTTATGGGCGTCTAAGCGTCCCTCCCATGGCACGGCCTGGTTGACGTTAAATGACTTCAAATTGAGCAAGTTTTGTACGGGAAAATACAACTGGTGGAGCCACAAGGCAATTGGTGTTAAGCAATGATTGTCATGACAACTTGTCTGTTGTTACGTTCATACGTTCAAGACGGATCCAAGTCGGAATTGGATGGATTTGGGTAAAGGTATTTTCGACAATTACCCTTGCACGCTTCCGTTATCTTTTGTTAATCACACATCGGATTTTGCGTCATAGTGTATAAATTCATTATTTAGAACAATATTGTCTTAGTGGTAAATTCATTTTTCTTCTTTAAAATCCTGTGTTGTTATTTTCGGCCGATTTCTATCAATTTGTTTTCCCCTATGCCCACTAATGAATCCGCCCTCTGGTAATTAATTTTCGTGGCACTCCGGAAAACCACGTGGCCGTGGGAATCGTGGACGCCCGTGGAGCCTTCGCTAAATGGTTAGAAACCGGAAGAGATACCAGACGTGCGGTGCGGCATATCTTTCAGAGAAAAGCCGACATTTGTCTGAGTTTCCACAAAAACGGCACCAGTGTTGAAAACTAAGAAAACGTACCTGTCCGAGATGACTATGAATGCAAACGTTATTGTTTTACGATCATAGTGATTTATAATTATCACGTATTAAAATATGTTTATATTCAGTGTGAAGTGTTTTAAAATAACGTTCACTGAAAACCACGCATAGGACTCCAGTTGAAGTGAAAGCGAAGTCCGCCGAAGAAAAATGGGGTGTCTAGTCAAAACTGGTTCCCCTCACTTTGAATTCGTTCCCGGGCCGCTGGAAAAGGCCTCAGGGATGTAGAAGACGGAGTCGTCGCACTGGCGCATTGTATATTGTATACTGGCGCATTGGAATTATTTCGTTGGAACGGTTTTCTTTCGATTTTGGATGGAACGCTCTTGCGTATATCTGCTGCTAACTTGACGCCTCCAGGCAAGATGCCTCCAGGCTCCAGTAGCAGATTTATATTTTCTTCTAGGAATTATTTCGTTGGAACGGTTTTTCTTACGATTTTGGTTGGAACGGTTTTGCGTAACTGCTGATTTCTAACTTGGGGTCTTCAGCAATATATTTTTTAATACATTTAGTCCGAATGGTTGTGTATGGATGTTAAGCAGCATGGATGGTTTGCTTCAATTCAGCAGATACGGGCAAAACCGTTCCAACAAAATCGGAAGAAAAAGTTCCAGCGAAATAAATCCATAGCAAGAAAATATAAACTGCTGTTGAGGGTGGTCAAGTTAACAGCAGATACGCCAAAACCGTTCCAACCAATATGCAAGAAACCGTTCTATCTAACGAAATAATCCAAGAAGAAAATGTAAATCTGCTGCTGTAAGGCGGTCAAGTTTAGCCAGCAGATAGGCAAAACTGTTTCCAAACCAATCATGTAAGAAAACCGTCAACGAATAATCCCAAGAAGAAAATATAAAATCTGCGCTGGAGGCACGTCAAGTTAGCAAGCAGATAGGCAAAACCGTTACCGTCCAACCATATCGTAAGAAAACCGTTCCAAACGAATAAATCTTCAAGAAGGAAATATAAATCGCCGAGTGTGCTGGGCGTCAAGTTAAGCAGCAGATACGCAAAACCGTTCCAACCAATATCGCCAAGAAAACCGTTTCATAACGAAATAATCCCAAGAAGGAAAATGTAAATCTTGCGCTGTAGGCATCAAGTTAGCAGCAGATAGGCAAAACCGTTCCAACCAATAAATCGCAAGGAAACCGTCCAACGAAATAATCACCAAGAGAAACTATAAATCTGCTGCTGGGGGCGTCAAGTTAAGCAGCAGATACCGCAAAACCGTTCCAACCAATATTGCCAAGAAAACCTGTCCAACGAAATAATCCCAAGAAAAAAATTATAATCTGCTGTTGGGAGCGTCAAGTTAGCAGCAGATACGAAAAACCGTTCCAAACCATATCGCAAGAAAACCGTTCCACGAATAACCCAAGAAACCGTATCTAAACCAAACTTGCGAGAAAACCGTTCCAACGACAGCAGATCCAAAACAGAAAAAAAGTGTCGCGCTCCATGGACGGAAAAATCCCTAGAAAAACCGTTCCAACGAAAAAATCAAAATCTGCTGCTGTAGTTGGATAATCTATCTGCTGCCAACTTGACTCCGGTAGTTAAATGCCACTTACTTCTTATATGACTTCAAATAATATTCAAACTAAAGCAAAGTGCAGCCAACACAGCAACTTCGAAAAATCAAACTTGTCCGGACAAACTGTTTAATAGAGCTAAGTGCTTGTGCGAGGAACATAGTTGTCAATATTAACAAGCGAAATACCATGACCTTTTCCTCGAAGAGTATGTTATCAAATCGAAAAAGAATGTGCTATAATCTTGGTGAAGAGTAACTTTTCGATTTTGTATATCTTCGAGGAAAAGGTCATGGTATTTCGCTTGTTAATTTTGTCCGGACAAACAGTTAACTCTACCAATGATTTGTATTGTTTATACAATGCACCAGTGCGCCGATTCCGTCTTCTACATCCCTGTGAGCTGAGAGCAGCCCGCAGCTGATGGTCAAGGTTTAAATGACGACCAATCACGAGACGTTCACCGTCCTGAAAGATTGGTCCTATCTTCTAAGATTTGGTAGCCAAACGGCCCTTGACCGAACAGATAAGCTACCATATCTGCGATATTCAGTCATATTCTAGAGAAATATAAATATGAAACACCGAACATCTAGGAACATAGTTTTCCCAAAAGTCATTCACTAGCATTCAACACATGCTATTTAGCTTGTCAGTATGTTAAAAAAAAAAACATATACAAGAGTTGAGTTGCTCTGTATTTTATCGTGCACTAACAGCAGTTGTTAGACGGACTCAACCAGTCATTTAAGGCTAGGGAAATTCAAAATTGTAATAGAAAAGTTAAAAAGAGTTCATGCCACGGAATTAATTTGCACGGAATCGATCATTCTTAGTGTTATGTAAACAGGCCAATTTTTAGAAGACGATGCCCCTTGGCCAGATCAAAAAGCGGACTTAAATCAAAAATGAAATTCGTTCGGTTGAGTCGGTTCGGTCGGTTTTCGAAGATGAGCTGTCCGCAGAATAAATGATTCAAATATCAAATTTAAATGTACGTAAACTGTCCGCAGAATAAATTATTCAAATGTCAACTTTAAATGTACGTGCGACCAGGCATATCGGCTCTACTTGGGCCGTAAACTTAGGCTTCGTGTAATCTAGCAAATCGCACGCAAAAACCACGATTATATTCGCTCTCTTTGGATGCCCCTTGCACATCATAATTGCATCAAAATAATAAGATGAGGACATTTTCAGTAAAGGCAGACCTGGTCGAACATCCTCTAAGAGAAATCGAAAAAGAGAGCCTGGTATGACCCTTTTAATGGAATGATCATCAAAATCTTGACACGTTCTGCACATCGTTGCCGAGGAAAGCTAACTTTGTGGAAGCAATTTAAAAGAAGGCCACGCAAAGCCTTAAGGCCCAGCAGCCGCTGGATTAAAGGAAATGTGCCTTCTCACATCAGTCATGTGCAATGGGGTTGGGGACAATTTCGTAAGGTTACCAAATGTTTTGGACATAACAACATGCATAATTTTTAATCAATGCTAAATTAAACAAGAAGTTTTTAACAATTTCGAAAATGAAGCTTCAGAAATTATTAAAAAACAAAAAACCTAATTAAGCTCATGTCCTTGTAGTTTTTAAACGTCACGAAAACACACCAAAATTTATGACCGAAAATGGCGCTGATGCGACCACACGCTTCTGCGCGGCGGTAAAAAAACGTTAATCCACTATGGCAGGACTATGCGGCACGTGTCTTTAGACATTGCAAACCCAGGGCGTTTTTCTTTTCTAATGGAAAACCAATTCCAATTTGAGTTCGCTTCCGAGCTGTTTTCGTGTCGTCACGAAAACACATCAAGAATGTAATGAATACAATACGCAAGCTAAGACAAAGTCTTATGACGGAAGGTGGTCTAAGATATGTGTAAAAAGTATATTGAAAAAACGAGAAAAATACGGTGAATGTTTTTAGGCGTGAAAACTCACTACCTGTCCTCCACCCCATTGTTGACACTGGTCTATTTTTTCTAAATTTAGCCAATACTTCATTTTTCCAGATTCACTCTAGTTGCTGAGATATTCAATGGGATCCAAAATCAGTATGGAAACACACAACTATCGGTAGGCGCCAGAAAGGCTTTCGCTACTAGAAGCATTTCCCTAACGTTAGCACCGCTAGCATATATGTCGTTAGCGCTGACCAATAGAAAACAGCTTGTGTGCGCTGATAGCAGCTGCTGAACAGAGCCTCGGTTTTTATTTAACATTGTTTGAATGAGAAGTTTATTGTCTTCGGTGTGCCATTCTAGAAAACATCTTCTTACTCTGTTAGGGATTGATCGCGTATGGATATCGAAACGAAACAATTTTGCAAAACAAAAAGATAAGTACAAAATATCTACTAAAGGGGCTCCAACGTGATTTTATTCGTATCCAATAATCAAACCAAATTAGCGTCTTACCGTTATAATACAAATATATTTGACATGCAAAAGGAGTAGGCGCACTTCTTTAAAGGGGAATAATACACCTTTAACATTAGTTTTTAACGATGATAGCCAGAATGTCGGGTGTACTAGAAACCTCTAAATTCTGGAATTTTTCCTTCCAAAACGAAACCTAGTGCTGAGTTCAACGCAAAAAACCGTTGGTCATATGTGGTCATATTTCAACGTCACTAATCCCGTGACGTATCGCCATACGTCATCAGTAGTTACTCCACGTGGATTTCACCGACCACCCGCATTGCTTTTGAACCGTCCGCCCAGTATTTCAGTTACCTTGCGTCCGTCCCGTCCGCTGTACCGAAAGGTATTGGACTTGAACAATTGTAAAATTGAATGTCAATTTTCTTGTCAGTTTTCATTGGATTTAAATTTCGAAAAATAATGCCAGACAATTGGTCTTGAAAGGCCTATCTGTTGGAGGTAAAGCTCGAACCGGTGAGCTGCACTAATATCCGCCAAATAGAGAGCATACTAGTTAAACTAACAATGGATTTCACTCAATGCCAATGGGCAAATTCACTATGGTGGATATGTTATAAATAAATATTAATGTCAATTGTAAACCGATTTCCAATAAAAAATTACCCATAGATACTATGTGAGTTGACAAATGTGTTGATGGGTGGCTGGTGAATGTTCATTAGCAATACAATCAAACAAATATAGGACCCCGATTTGTGTTGTTTACGCGAAGTTCGGTTTTCCCAAAAATACATGATTGGCTTAACTTTGTGAATTTTCAATTGGATTTCCATTTAAATAATACAGAATCAAAAGCGGTCATTCAAAGGGCACAACGTGTTGATGGGTGTTCCTTAACCGTTAGCTTATAATATTTTCTCCGCAATAGAAGCATATGCAGTTGCTAACTAATTTGATTTCATGTGCGTATGGGCTAATACCCACCACCATATGGACTTCTCTGGGTGTGGATATGTTTTAAGTAACTATCATTGTCAATGTATGTTGATTTCCTATTAAAACATTACTAAAAGATGCTTAGAATAGCCCTATGCCAAACATTAAACACATTGGGAATCGCGTCCCAATATTAGTTCGAGTCAGCGACAACCAGCGAACAAAGCAGTTGTTTTACGTTTTTACGCATCTGATCAAGGAACGACTTTTGCCGTTTCGATGCCCCTTGTGACTTCACAACTCGCTTTTTGGTGACGCAATATTGTTGTGACGTCACATGTAAACATATGTGGGACTATTTTCATAATTATATACAAAGTTTCTTGACTTTGTGCCTAAAAATGGAATGCCAGGACCGCTAATCAAGGGCAGTTCTTCTCCATCATTCTAACATACTTTTCCAAGGTGCTATGATTCCCTTTAAAGGGAGTGTGCCTACAATCTTGTTATGAAATGTCAAATATATTTTCTTACGGTTAAGAAGCTATTGGTTTGATCATTGGTTACGACAACCCAATTCACGTTCTGGGAGCCGCCTTTAGTTGAATTTTTACTTATATTTTGTGTACTTTTGCATTGGTTTTTTTCAAAACTCATAAAACGATCGTCACAATAAAACAGATAGTAACCGAAGATGTTGCTATAATGGCGCACCAAAGACGATAAACACAAACCTATACGAGCAATGTATGGTTTGTTTATAGTTATCGAGGCTCGTTCGGCAGCTGCTATCAGTGCTCACGAGTTGGTTTTGCTATTGGCCAGAGCTAACAAATATGCCTAGCGTTGTATTTAAGCAATGCTTCTAGTAGCGAAAGCTCTCTGGCGTATATCAATAATTAAGTTCCGTCGGAATGTGATTGGCGACTTTGGAATATTTCAGCAACTAAAGTGAATTTGGGGAAATGAAGTACATGGCTAATTCAGAAAAATATGTTCTACTTCTACAAACTAGTGTCAGCAACTCCACATGACCAATTTGAGTAGGCACACTCCCTTTAAGTAATACCAATAAAGTCGCTTAATATCGTCCAGTCAAAAAACAGAGATCGTATTCAATCTCATTATATCAATTTAACTCATAGTACCAAATATGTCAAAACTGGCCACTGTCTGTCACTGTAAATGAAGTCCGCTTTTCCCTGTGTTTTGCAGTGCAGCGCGGTCGGTCACATAACCAGCTGTCACCGGTGTCAGGGCTGCTAAACTCGTCCATTATGCCACCCGCGATAATAGCTGAGCGGACTGTGACTAACGTTTCCTCGAACTGTCCCTGTCGACTGCCACCGGCAACAGAGGCGCTCTCCTCTGCCGGCGGCTGACCCCCCCCCCCCTCAGCCGCCTCACCTGCGGCAGACAGGTGCGCGACCACTGATGACGCATCGGGTCAAGTGGTGGGCGTGGGCCGCCCCCGCCGCCCGCCTGCAACACCTGTGGTATGAACTGAGTCAGGGTCGGTGGCAGCCCTCCAGCGGCGCGGCGGTGAGCTGGGCTGAGTCAGGGTCGGTGACAGCCCTCCAGCGGTGCGGCGGTGAGCTGGGCTGAGTCTGGGTCGGTGTCAGCCCTCCAGTGGTGCGGCGGTGAGCTGGGCTGAGTCAGGGTCGGTGACGCCCTCCAGCGGCGCGGCGGTGAGCTGGGCTGAGTCAGGGTCGGTGACAGCCACTGCACGTGTCTGGACGTGTCTCCCCCCAAACATTTTTCGTAACTTTACATTAGGCCTATGGGCGTTGCATGGAAAGAATGGACTTAAGAATGCCTCCGTCCTCCCAACTTTCGGGAGGTGGCGTCGCCTTTACTTAAATGTGCGTAATTGATGTATGGGAAGCTGTGCAAAACAGCAGCGTGCAGCCCCGCTATCTTTCTGCTGTTCCCGAAAACTTAAAGGGAATATAGCACCCTTTAACATTAGTTTAACTGATATACCAGATTTGTCGGGTGTGGCTGAGAAACCCCCAAATCCGAATTTTTCCTCCAAAGCGACCTAGTTGCTCTGAGTTTCAACCAAAAAACCTTGGTCATATGTGGTCATATTTAACGTCCAACTCCGTGACGTTCGCATACGTCATCAGATACTCTCCACTGGTGATTTGGCCACCGCACTTCGATTTTTGAACCGTCCGCCCAGTAATCAGTTACCTTGCGTCGCGCCCCGACCGGCACCCGACGGTCGGTCAGCGCGCTCGGCACACTAGTGGTTTCACGTATGCGTGCACCGCCACGTCCCACCCGGCGCGAGCGAGCGCCGTCGACCCGCAGTCGCGTTTTCACGCCTAGCCGGTGCACCAATCGTGCGGTGTCGGCACAGCAGCTGGCAGCTGGCGGGCGCAAAAATGTTGCCGTTCGATGCCTCCTGTGACGCACAACTCGCTTTTGGTGACGCAAGATTGCGTGGTGACGTCACATGGTAACCTATTACTCTTTTTCAAATTAAACCAAATTCTGACTTTTTCGCAAAAAATGAATGCCAGGACCCGTAATCAGCGCGGCATTCTTCTCCATCCATTTTCTTAACCCTATAACTTTTCCCAAGGTGCTATATTCCCTTTAAAGAGAGTGCATCCCAAAGTAAAGGCTATAACCACTGTGCATGACTAATCACTTCCCCACGAATCAAATATCTTTACATCGGTAAAGGCCTGTTTTATGGGCGCCACATAACTTTACAGTTGAGGCGCCCTTAAAGGGATATAGCACCTTTAACATTAGTTTTTATAACCTGGATCGCCAGCATTGTGTCGGCGTGTGCTGAGAAACCCCAATCCGAAATCTCTTTCCCTCCAAATCGACCTAAGTTGCTCTGAGTTTCAACGCAAAAACGTTTGGTCCATATGTTGGTCATATTCAACGTCACAATCCGTGACGTTTCGCATAAAGTCATCAGTAGTTTACTCCACTGTGATTTGCCACCTTGTCACTTCGCTTTTTGAAAGCCGTCCGCACAGTAATTTCAGTACCTTGCGTCCGCCCCCGACCGCACACCTGACGGTCGTACAGGGCGCTCGGTAACACTAGTGGTCACGTATGCGTGCCCCCACGTCCCACCTGGCGCGAGCGCAGCGCCGTCGACCCAAGCCAGTCGCGTTTCACGCCTACCGGTGCAACTCCCATCGTGCGTGCCGCCATGGCAGCTGTCACTGGGCGGGCGCAAAGTTTGCGTTCGATGCCTCCTTGTGGACGACACAATTCGCTTTGGTGACGCAAGATTGGTGTGACGTCACACTAAACATATTACTATTTTTCAAATTACAACAAATTCTGACTTTTGTTTCGCAAAAAATGATGCCAGACGTAAATCAGGGGCATTCTGTTTTCATCATTCTACATACTTTTCCAAGGTGCTATATTCCCTTTAAAATCAAACCCAATCATCATCAGGACTGTTTGCCTTCTTGTCCCTCCCAAAGCGTCCCCTGCCCCTGCCCCGACACCCCCTGCCCCATCACCCTGCATCTGGCAGCGGTCAGTGCCAGGGTCACCGGGCGGCGTGTCAGCGGGGGCGGCCGTCACAGCTGGACTCGTCCCGTCAGTTGGCGAGCGACCCTCGTTAATCAGCTGGTAATACTCGAGTCGGTAGTCGGTAGCCGGTTCTTCCCGCCGGGGAGTGCTGCGCGGGTGTGGGCTGCGTGCTGGGATCAGAATGCCCCCCCCCCACCCACCCCCTCCGACGCTGTCAGCCGTCAGCCTGACAGTCCGTCGTACCAAGCTGACGCTGACAGGAAGCCAGCCAATACTGACGGTAAAGGATTGTGTCATCGACAGTGATGTCACATAAGTCTTTCCTGTTGAGAAGTGCATGACGTATCTGGACACTGGCAGTGTTTGACGTTAACCATAAACAGTGGCCATTAACAGTGACTCATGCAGGGTCGAATCACACAAACATTCACAGTGAGTTGTGTTTGACTCAGAGCCGGTGAGTCAAGTTTAACTGGAAATGGACTCAACTCAACTTGAGTCTGAGTCGAGTCAAATAGGGAGCTTGAGACTTGAGTTTAGTCAGAGTCGAGTCGCACGAATGTCGCTTGAGTAAATGTTAGTGACTCTGTCAGCTGTAGTGACCCTGTCAGCTGTAGTGATCCTGTCAGCTGTAGTGATCCTGTCAGCTGTAGTGACCCAGCTGTAGTGACCCCTGTCAGCTGGTGTGATCTGTCAGTTTGTAGTGATCTGGTCAGACTGTAGTGATCCTGTCAGCTGTAGTGATCCTGTCAGCTTGTAGTGATCCTGGTCAGCTGTAGTAAATCCATTCCTGTTCAGCTGTAGTGATCCCTGTACAGCTGTAGTAATCTCTGTCGCTGTAGTGGATCCTGTCAGCTGGTAACGTGATCCTGTCCCAGCTGTAAGTGACCCTGTCAGCCTGTATGATCCTGTTCAGCTGTTAGTGATCCTGTCAGTTGTAGTGATCCTGTCAGCTGTAGTGACCCTGTCAGCTGTAGTGATCCTGTCAGCTGTAGAATCCTGTCCACTGTAGTATCCTGTCAGCTGTAGTGAGATCCTGTCAAGACTGTAGTGATCCTGTCAGCTGTAATGACCCTGTCAGCTGTAGTGACCCCTGTCAGCTGTAGTGACCTGTCAGTTGTATGATCCTGTCGCTGTAGTGACCCTGTCCGCTGTAGCTGATGCCTGTCAGCTGTAGTATCCTGTCAGCTGTAGTGATCCTGTCAGTGTAGTGACCCTGTCAGCTGTAGTGATCCTGTCAGCTGTAGTGATCCTGTCAGCTGTAGTGACCCTGTCAGCTGTGGTGATCCTGTCAGTTGTAGTGATCCTGTCAGCTGTAGTGACTCTGTCAGCTGTAGTGACCCTGTCAGCTGTAGTGACCCTGTCAGCTGTAGTGATCCTGTCAGCTGTAGTAATCCTGTCAGCTGTAGTGACCCTGTCAGCTGTAGTGATCCTGTCAGCTGTAGTGATCCTGTCAGCTGTAGTGATCCTGTCAGCTGTAGTGACCTGTAGCTGTAGTGATCCTGTCCAGCTGTAGTGATCCTTCAGCTGGACACTGGAGTAAGTAACACGAGGTCATCCTGATCGGATTGAGAGTAAACGGGTCTTAGCTGGACTCGTGAGTAACATGCCACTGGACTCGAGGGGCCGGGGCCAGCCCCCCGCCCACAGCACCCTGCCTTCTCTGTCCCGGTCCACAGCGGTCCACAGCTGCGGATTGCCAGAGGCTGCAGGCGCGGGCAGAGGGTGTGTGCGACTCCCTGCACGGCTTGGAGAACGTCGGTGTTCAATGCACCGCTGTCGCTGCCGCAGCTCATCCAGGAACTGGGCACATTCCGGAGCGGACCGACGATTCCGGGAGCTCAGGACATTCCGGAGTGGACCGACGATTCCGGGAGCTCGGGTCATTCCGGAGCGGACCGACGCGGACTCGGCAGGACAGCACGCTGTTACGTGTGCTTCAGCTGCAGGAAACTGGCGGCCTGAAGGAGGGTGGGAGTGCTCTGTTCTATGGACTGGTGTAAAGTGTGTGTATCAAACAGCGATCAGCCTTATGCGCCACACTACTGATTGCGTATATGTGCCATCCGCTAAGCATGCAATTACACTGATCGGGTGATGATTTGGCATAAGGGCGCCACAAATGGCTAGGTTATATGACAATATAGAAATTATATATTCATACATGCAATCATAACATACGAAACATAGCATACATTTGAAGACAAAAACAATCATTTATGCAGGATATACGGTAAACACGATCTCTTGAAAGACAAAGGGCGGATCCAGTGGGGGGCCAAAGGGCCATGCCCCCAAACCACCGCAAAATCGGCCCGCAAAATTTGAGCAACAAATTTCCTGCAGTTTTGTCGTAAAAACTAAGCAACTTTTACTAGAGAAAAGTTTGTTTTAACCTCAGTTATTGAATACATAGAATGAGCGAAATCCGATGAGTTTTCAGACCAATTTGACGATAATTTTTTTGGGATTGGCCCCCCGGCCCAAACTGTCAAATCACACTTTGGATCCGCCTGCTTGAAGACGTTACTGGAGGTGTGCCTTAACGATGAAGAGCTGTCGCTATCGGGGGTAGGCAGTGAGCGAGGAACGACAACTGCGCTACGGCGGGCCACGGGCGATGGATATCCGCTTTGCCGCATGCTATTCTCCACGTCGCTCCTGCCAGTGCGGGCCGCTCACCAGACGCCCGAGCTCCAGCAGAAAGCTGTCGGCTGCCTGCCCGAGGACTCCGCTCGTCTCAACCACCAGGGAACGAACAGGTACCGCTGACTGAGTTCAGCGTACCGGGCGCGTTTCCTGTCCTCGGCAGCGCGAGCCGCGGCTCCGGCCTGCAGTGCCGACTGTTGACGATGTGGCCGCCGAACGTGTCGACACACGTGGCGTCCCAGATGAGGCCACTGCTGTATGGGAACAGCGAGAGGCCGTCTGGGGTCTGGGCGCCTGCTGTCGCCGCGGTCCAGGCTGACCGGTTCGAGGATGGCGGGGATCCCCGTACTAGAGAGACCCCGTTTCACCACGTCATTCAGGTAGGTGTGACGTGGGTAGCGGCCGGCGCTCTTCAGACAGGACAGCCCGTGGTGCCCGAGCCGGTCTACCGGACGCTGGCAGAGGCGGCACGCTGGCACACTGGCAGAGGCATTTTTAATTGGAGATTGGTTCACAATTGACAAAGATAATGATTTACAGCTAAGCCACACTAGAGTGTTTACCTAATTCATTGGTATGTACTGCATCCACTGTAAAACAAGATTAGCACCATAAGGGTTCTTTTTCAAATGTCAAGTCCCAGCACCAGAAGGCTGCTCATTTCAAGATGATTATATGGTGCTAGATAATTAGCATACATTGTTGTTTTCTAGCACCTGCTTAAACCTAGCACCGTTTTAGGGTGCTTAGATTTAGCAATGGTACTTAAATCAAGCAGTCCGACTGTGCTGAAATATTAGCACCGTAAGCCTGCTTGTCAAAAGGAGCGCTGCATGGTGCTAAATTTCTAGCACATTGCTAGCATCTAGTTTAGTACCAGTTTAGCCTCTATCTTAGCTCATTGTTGGAAAATTTAACACGTTTTTGGGGACATTTATCGCACCTTTTTAGGGAAATTAGCCCAGTATTTTATGAGGAATTCACAATGGACAAAGCACAATATAAACACACAGAAACGAATTGGTCATACAAAAAATCAAAAAAAGTATGAGGGATAGGCAACCACACACACACTCAATAAAGAGTGTGAAAATAAAATATTTATATACAAAACGAATGAGAATATGCAACATCTTCACACGTTTTTACTCCTGTCACAATAATATTAAGACCGTCAACTGCAATCAAATCAAAATGGACGTCCATGACTGATTCGAACGCCTGTACTGATCCGATGTCCGAGTGACAATGCGTGCGTTGAGGCATTTCGCATACTTCAGCAAAAAAACAACTTATCATTGACAATACAATGTATTATAAAAAAACAAACATCCACAAGATTTGCTACAAACATATAGGGAAGCTGGAAGTTGAGCCATGCAAAA
>VOPJ01001106.1:0-33171 GCA_014673585.1 Semibalanus balanoides
GCTATCATCACAAAATATCTGTGTGGTTATGTGCAATAGGCATGCCTTCCCTGCCACGTTCCTCCATTTGTTGTCTCGCCTGACATATATTGGGAGGGTCGGCTCGTTCATACATAGCGAACAGGCGGCGGTTTGCCGTCTCTGCCCCCAATCCGCCGTCATCTGTGGTTTGTCCCCAGTGCCTTCTCCCCTCCGAGAGATGTCGCGACAGATAACTAGAACGTATGTGAGGCCGCGGTACAGTGACGACGACATAGATCAGCTCAGCGAGGGGTGGAGGCGCTGACTTACACGACGCGAGCGCCCTCTGCCCCGGCCGCCAGAGGGCGCACAATGCTGACCATACAATTACACCGTCGTTACTACGTACTAAAAAGGGTTTAGCTTTGGAAAGCCCACCACCATCAATCTGAATACAATACCACCTTGCATGTTACACCATGCAATAATGTTGTGGTAGAGCATAATCAGAGAGATAGAGTCAAAACGGAATTTCCCCTTCAGAAGCTCAAAACTGTGTGATTTCCTTATAGCGCAATATCCACCGCCACACAAACACAAAGAATTAAACCAAGCTAATTATCAAAGCCCATATGTAGAAGACACAGGTAAAATATTCAATAAGCAAATATGAACGACTACAAGTACAGCTTAAATAACTATTGTTTCCAAAGATCTATGGAAGATATCCATAAAGAGCGAACTGGTTCCTTAGATTAGACTGAAAACACGAGCTCCAACGACCTGCCGATTCAACTGAGCCCCAGCCACCCGCAGCCGCACCGTGCAGCGGCTTGGTCGTTCGAACCGTCCCGCACCAGTAAATACACGGCCCCTGCCGCGGTCAGCGAGGCAGGGGTCAGCCCAGCCCACCCCTGCCGCAGTTTTTACACCAGGCCGGTCCTATCGCCTCATCTCCTTTGTCGTTATATAATTCGCCACACATGCAGGGCGCTCTAGTCTTTTTGTTACACAATGCACTCCGTGTAGTGCAATAAGTCTCTGGGCGGCGTTGCGGAGGGGAAATTTACGACAGGGCGTAGGAATGAGGTAAGGGGAGAGGGAGGAGAGAGCAGGCGCCCTTTCTTTCTCCCTTTGTCCTCTGGACCGGGGCTAAGCGACATTCCTCAAATAGGTCCTGTCCAGAGGATTGTTCCAGTAGACAGAAAGCAGGCCGTATGTCTCTCTTCCTAGGGCACAATGTCATCTGTCGACTGTCACGTATCGCGCCGCGGGTAAGAACGGACGTACCGCGCCGGGTAAGAACGGACGTACAACGCCGGGTAAGAACGGACGCACCGCGCCGGGTAAGAACGGACGTACCGCGCCGCGCCGCGGTAAGAACGGACGCTACCTGCGCGGTAAGAACGGACGTACCGCGCCGGTAAGGAACGAACTTACCGCCGCCGGGTAAGACGGACGTACCGCGGCCGGGTAAAGATACAACGTTTACCGCGCCGGTAAGAACGGACGTAACCGCGCCGGGTAAAGAACGGACGTAACCGCGCCGGGTAAGAACGGACGCTACCGCGCCGGAAGAAAACGGACTACCGGCGCCGCGGGTTAAGCAACGGAGCGTACAATCCCGGTAAGAATGGACGTAGCCGCGCCGGGTTTGGAATGCATGGCCGTCGGGAACGCGCCGGGTGAGAACGCACGCGTGTCTAATGTTAATGAGCACGTATGCAGCAATTGCAGACGAAGGCGAGCAACTGGCAGCAGATGTCTGACGTCCTGGCGTAGGATTAGGGCCGGCCGACGACCACAAGAAGCGATCAGCTGAACCGCTGAGTCATTAACCACTGCAGCAATCCCATCGCATGATTGATCATAATTCTGCTGAAGTGTTTGTTCACGTGCATCGGGTAATGCTTTTTCCATGTGCTCATTCGTATGCGGAGAGGTACTGGTTATGTGGCAATGGGAGTCATGGCACAGTGCAGAGGACCCCCAGAGCCGGTACTGAAGAGAGCTGGATCAGCTCGATACGGAGGGACGAGCGCTGTCAGATGACATCTCGTCCTTACACTCGGACTGAAATTGTAGTTAATCATCCATGAATTATTCAGAAAATTAACAGCATTCACCTTAATGCGCACTATGCCATTAAGATAGAAACGGCGATACATATGATGCGACGGGATAAAATATCACTCAAGGCCTGCGGACGTAACAGCCATAATTTAGGCGGTCTCCAAAGGCTGACAGACGGACGACTGACACTACGATCTGGCAGCAATCTGGCAGCATCACTGAGTCTGGCAGCTCGCCGGGTCGAGTCCTTTCATCGGTGGTCAGCGCCGTCCCCATCGGCCCACTTTAAAACAATGACACTCTCTGGCGATATCGCCAGAAGTATAATGACGCTCCCCAACGATATCGTCAGAGGTATTCGGAACGTCATCGCCGGGCAGCTGGCCTGCCGTCTAGCCGTCTGTCCAGAGAGAGGGAGGGAGTTGATGGCCAGCCAAGGAACCGCCAGACGCCAGGTGACAGCGAGTCCACTGACCTTCACCTTGCTCAGGGGACGGCGGGCATGAAAATTTGGCAGCATGACGTCACTCGGAATGATTCAAAATAGTTATGATTTGATATCAGGCAGGGAAAGAATGAAATGACGTCACCCGGGTGGAAGGGAAAACTTACAGAAGGTTACAAAATAAAGGCGCTTGCTCCGCTAGCGGGACGGGGTCGGGATCGATCATCGAAATCCATCGCCAGGGGATGGCACCTGACGCGACCTACCCGCAAGGGAACCCAAACCGCCTGAGGGGCAGCTGAAGGGTCGCCTGAGACGCAGGTGCCCCCTCGATACCTGCCAGCTGTGCCGTCTCCTGGGTTCAAGGTGACTGGCAATGGGGTGGCCGGTGGGGTCACGACGTGCGGCGGAAACCGCGCCGTCATCCAGCGTCCTGTGCCGTCCGGGGTGGCCGGACCCCGCTCCTGTGGCCGGCCGACTGCCGCCCCTGGCAGGACCCCGGGCCTACAAAGACGACGGCCAGCCGAGTGGCAGAGGAGCTGACTCAGCGGCGGACCGGGGAGGATCAGCCGGAAACGGAGCAGATCGATCCTCCGACACACTCTGGACAGGCCGCTGCTGCTGACGGGGACAGTATCGGCGGGGCAGCGGCCGCCGAGGAGAGGGAGGAGGCGGTGGAGGGCACTCTTCACGGTCACGACCGATCGCCGCGGCAGGGGTGGCCGCGGAGGGGGGGGACCCGGTGCACCCACCTGAACTCCTCGTAAACGAAGCTGCTGGAGGACGTGACGGTGGTGCGGCCGCGGCTGGCGGAGCGACCGCGGCGGTACCTCATCAGGGAGGCCATCGGCACCGTCAGTTGGCCCGGGCTGCTGCCCCACCCCAGACCACACCCTCAGGGCCACACATGACGGTCACTCCGGCCCCAGGTCACACGAGGTCACACTGCACACTGACACGGCCCGTTCCACAGCGACACCACCTTCCGAGTACCGACAGCCGACAGACACAGTCGACAGACACACCACCGACGCTGCGGGGCCGACTGGGAGAGCGACCACCACCACCTTGGCAGACTCGGGGGCGTCCCGCTGGCAGGGGCGCCCGCCAGGGACGGCCGGCCGGTCGGGGAGGGGACGCCCCCTGATGTATTCTCGGCCGCCTGTGTTTGTTTATGGTGTGCTCAGGTGCAACACAGCAGGGACGGCTGGCTGGCGACCGGCAACGGACGGCTGGCTGGCGACCGGCAACGGACGGCTGGCTGGCGACCGGCAACGGACGGCTGGCTGGCGACCGGCAACGGAGGCGGCAGCTGAAGGTGCGGGGCTCAGCGCCGCGACAAAGAAGAAATGAAATCATCTGTTACACGATCACGGAAGAGTTAAATACATGCAATACAAATACGTTCGTAGAAATATGTGCAAACCAAAAAGCCCCCGGAAAAGCTGTCCTCGAAAGCTTTCCGTAGCTAAATACCCCTTGGGAGTCGCTTCTCCTGGCATGAGCTCTAAAACTATATGGTTCTGTTCGTACGTCTGGTCGATTTTTTGCACTGCTACCGACGCGGCCGTGGCGTTCGGTTCTTGCTGCAGCCCCGGCCGGGACTCGGCGCGCCGGGGCCAACTCTAGCCGCGTCAGCCGGCGGAATTTATGTGAGAGGCATGTCTGTCCGGCGAATGGTCAGACCGGTTTTAAGCCGGCGGCCGGCGGCGGCCTGTAGACGGTGGACGGCGGACCTGGCGCAGGAAGGAATGACACTGGTCCCGGCGCGGCGGCTGGAAGGAACGCCTCTGAGAAGCAGAACGGACCATCTTTCCAGCTCGGCTTCTTCAAAGGCGCGGTCATCACGGCTGGACGGCTGAGAAGGGGACAATGGACTGGACATGCACGTGCCGGTACAATGACTGCCAAGGATTACACAATACATATGGTGGGAGGGAAAGCATCGTCAAACTACACGCCTCGCATGCCCTCCCCCAGTTTAAACTGGTTATGGATTCGTCTCTGATAGTCACGCTCTAATAGATTAACCTGATCGCCTTACATGTTCTGAGCACAATACAACGTCTCCGTTTTCCTTACACGCCCTTTTGATTCGGCTGCGACTTCAGCTGATCCTAAAAAGGCCGCGTCTCGCCCACTGACGCGTCAGGCTGGTGTCAACTCAGCTGTCCCGGTGTCCGGTCCTTCTCTGTCCTGGACCGGTCACCCGCCCTTCCCGAGTCAGCCAGGATAAAGGGCGGAGGCTTCCGCCGCCAAGCCTCGAGTCTGGGCAGACCATTTCCGGCGGTCAGTCAGACCATCTGGTCTGGCCTCTAGAGGCACTGGGTCTCCATTGGCAGACCATTTCCGGCGGTCACTCAGAACATCTGGTCTGGCCTCTGGAGGCACTGGGTCTCCATTGGTGACTATATGGAGCGCGACGGAGACACGGAGAAGACATCACACGGCGCCGCGGCGCGATTGGGTCAACCTGCGGGCGTTACAACGAAACCTCAGCACAACGAACGTCTTACCTTTGAAGAGAGCGAGTCCTCTGACGACACTGGATCGACTTGGTGCCCATGAGCGGCTGGACAGCGCCCAGACTGTAGCTGCGCGCCAGCTGCACCATCCTTCAGCCGGTCTACCACGCTCGTTACACACACACCTCGTCACACGTTACACCTCGTCACACGTTACACCTCGTCACAGGTACCGGGTCTGACGCCCCGGTACAAGTGTACCCAGTCCTTAGTACCGGTACCAGCGGTACAATCCCGTCACGTCGCAGCCTTGTCGCTCACCGCGTGTCCAGCCTTTGCTCCAGATCCCTCCGCCATGCTGGATATCTCTCAGTCTTCATGTCATTCATCACACACCGAACCGCAAGTCACGCTCCTAAAACGAAGGCCAGCAATGGTCGGCACGTGGCGGTATCAATCACGGGGGTAATTGGGTCGGACTTAGATCCGGGGCCAGCGTCGGCTGTGAGTGACCGGCGCGACGGTACGGCCTTCCGGTGTCGCCGTGTGACCACTGCCTGACCTCGGTACGCCTGACTGACCCTGACCTCGTCACCCGGTCACGACTCGGTACGGGCGAAACCGGCCCGTCACACGACACAGGGGACACGCGACACGACACAAGGGACACACGACTGCAATGGCACGCGCCGTTTCGTCAGCGCCGTTCGGCGGCGGTCAGACGGCCAACTCGTGCCCGTCCCGTGCCGCCCCACCGCCCCCGCCCCCGCCCCCGCCCCGCCGCCCCGCTGCCCCGCTGACCGCCTTGTGTCCCACGCCGTCCGCCCGCCGCCCCGACGTTCGACCGTGCCAAACCGAGCCGCTAAAGAAGGCAGACCGTCACCACTCAGTCTATCATCACACCGCTCGGTGACGCTCGGCGACGCTCGCAGGCGGCGATGACGTCAGCGCGGCGTCATTTAAATGATGCGCCGCGATCGTGCGCGTCGCCTAACGAGACCTCGCGCCACCCGCCGCCGCGCGCCGCTTTTGGTGACGGTCGGGTCGCGCTGGGTCGTGACCGGGCTGGGCTCGGGCGGCGGTGGAGGGAACAGCGTGAAGGCAGCAGCGCAGCGACGACGGCTGTGGCGGCGCGGACCGCGGCGATTTGGACGCTGTCTGGGCGGCGCAGCGGCGGCGGCGGCGGCGGCGGCGGCGACGGACAACCGTTTGTCACAGAGCGGATCATTTGTCAGTTGGCAGCGGTACGGAATCATCACCAGCGGGATGCTGGCGCTCCATCCGCCGCCGGGAGACGCAGGGACGTGGAGACGCAGTGCGGAGAGGAGGGGCGAGAATCGCGACGCGGAGGGCAGTCAACTCGCGGCGCTCGGGCGTGACGCCAGATCGGCTGGCAACTGGCGTGGAGGATGCCGCTGGTGACCGTCGCTCAGCACCGGTGGCACTTAAGCCGTTCATCAGTTGGTGTCTCCAGATGGCATGCCAGCACGAGGATTCCATCTGAATTATGACCCGGCGCTCGGCCGCTATCGCGAGAGGATTGCATCTAAATAAGGACACTCGATACTGCAGGAGGATACGCCACTCGGCAATGCATGCGAAATGAGGTGGCGGATTCAATATAAGTCGCATTTTTGCGCCAACAGCATACCAGCATTTCGGCAAGTGACGCAATACGTTTTACGAATCGATTTAAGGGCGATTTGCTCGAACTGGCGTCAAATTTACATCTGAGGAAAGCTCACTTCAGTGTGAGCTTCTGTTGGAATGCGGTGACGACGCTAATTGATTCCGGTGATCAATCAGCGCTCCTGGGACGGGCCCCATCAGGGTTCAGTGGAGACGAACACAGAGAGCGGGGATACCTCCGGAAGGGGCCGGGACTCGCCTGAGCGGTCGCGCACTGGCGAGTCACAGTCGAGTCACAGTCGAGTCACGGCTCGACTCGGGCACTCCGGTCTGTGACAGAGGCGTCCAGCCGTGACCAAATACAATTAAACAACGGCTCAGCCGAGCGGCTCTGGTGTCGCACGGCGCAGCAGAGCCGGAACGGTGTCAGACTGTGACGAAGCGCCGGACCAGACCCGAACCAGACCCGGACCAGACCCGGACCAGACCCGAATCAGACCCGAACCAGACCCAAATCAGACCCGAACCAGACCCGAACCAGACCCGAACCAGACCCGAACCAGACCCAAACCGGACCCGAATCAGACCCGAACCAGACCCGAACCAGACCCGAACCAGACCCGAACCAGACCCGAACTACGGGGGGAGCGTTACATTGCAGTGATGCACGGCTGAGGACGGAGAGTGTGTCTCCCCACCGAACCAGCACCATCAGACAGGGCTGACCAGCAGTCCCTGCCGAACCAGCACCGTCAGACAGGGCTGACCGTGACCAGCAGTCCCCGCCAAACCAGCACTGTCAGATAGGGCTGACCAGTAGTCCCTGCCGAACCAGCGCCAGATGCAGCTTCTTCAGTAGCAGCAGCTTTCGCAACACGACCGTCTATTATCCTGCATTACTGCCACTGCATTGCTGTTGCCTCTAATCACTGCCCGTGTCCACCGCACGTGAAGGACCGCCACCACACCGACCGACATCCTCACACTCCGCGCTGAGAGACGTCTCACACTCTCGCCACTCACACTCTCGCCAGTGCCACACCCTCGGCAAGACTGACCCCAGCCAACAATTAACTTGGACACTGATCGGTCACAATGGTTTAATTTCACTGTGCCCGATCAGTGCCCAAGTCAATTGTTGGCTGGGACGCCCATCGCACCGCCACTGATCACTACCTTTACACTGCAGTCACCACGCCTCTGCCAGTGACCACTGCACCCACATACACACTGTCACTGTCACACTGCCACTGTCACACTCGTCACCGACAGCGCCAGCACCCAACCAGCAAGGACTTGGCCGCTCGGGACTGACTCCGAGCGGCGAGTGCGGCTCTGGTGCGACGACACCCGGCGCGGTGTGGCGGCATGCGGCGTGAAGTGCCGCGCTGCGTCGCCGTTTGGCGCGGTGTGACGCTGCTGGGGTGGACGCGTCGCGGTGTGGTGTGACCGGGCCGGGTCGGGCGCTGCCCCCCGCCGGGACCGGCATTGTCGCGCGCCGTCAGACGCGCTCCGTATCTAACGCGCCATCGTCGCCGGCATACATTAGAGGCGGCGATCGCGGCGCCGGGTCGCGGCGGGTCGCGCGGCCGGCCTCTGGCTGCGCCGCTCTAATTATGTCGGCCGATCGCCGCCGGCCAGGTATGAAGAGGGATCACCTGAGCAGGAGAGAGACGGGCGAGACGCAGGGATCCGGAGCGAACCGGCCGACGCCCAGAGGCTGGTGACTCTCCGGGACCGGCAACCGCCGCCCAGAGGCCTCCCGGAGCTCTCCCGGAGCGGCCCGGAGCTCTCCCGGAGCGGCCCGGACAGTCCAGGATGGGTTCCCGGTCCGGGACGGTCCGGGACCACCCATGAGTCGCCACGGTATCGGTCCGGGCGGCGAAGTCATGTGACGATCAGGGGAGGGGCCGGGCGGGGCGGGGGACGGGAGTCGAACATGCTACCACCCTTCGCACTGTCCGATACCAATACTGATATGCCGGCTGAACACACGAGATTCACCCAGGCGGCTAATAAGGACCAATCACGTAATCCAAGTCATGTGACGGAATTCCTCGATCACCAGCTCCCGGTGTGGACACGGGCCACTTCACGAAGGTCGCTCGCCAGGGCTTAACGGCGCACCTGGTCCGAATAGCACACTTCCAGAACGCCCCAGTGCATTCCGCGCGCCTTCAGCACGCCTCTACATGCCCTCAGCACGGCGCAGCACGTCCGCAGTACGGCCTAGCACACCCACTCCACGCCCTGCACGTCCCACTACGCCCCAGCGCACCCCAGCGCGTCCTCAGACCTCAGCACGCCCAGTAGCACCCAGGAGCGTCACGAACCGCAGCCACACCTCGCCATCTACCGGTCGACTGCAGCTGCGGTACCCACCACCCACTGCCGGGCGCCTTCTGTCTTCAGTGGGGCCGCTGACCACCACAACATATGACGCAGCTGGCGACGCCGCGGTGGGAACATCGGACGTGGCACCGGACTTCTGCGGCCGCCGATGGCGACGTTTTATGGCCTTGGTGGCGACGGACGGCGCACGACCGCGGCGCAACCGCCGCCGGCGCCGCAACTGACGCAGCGGCGGCGAGGCGCGGCGCGGCGCGTCAGCTGGCCGTGGTAACTGGTGCAGGATTGATGGGGCGAACAGCGGGGTGCCGGTCAGCAGCCGGAGGCAGCCGGAGGGCAGACTCGGACTGCTCTGATGTGCCGGTCTCCTGCCGAGATGGCGGAGAGGAGAGGAGGGAGGGGTCCTGATGGACTCTTGCTGGATTCATGGGAGAGCCCGGACGGCAGAGGGATACCAAACGATGCGAAACAAACGCCGGCAGTGAACTCCTGCGTCAAACTTCTGAAACGGATTTCCAAGAAGGAATCTTGTGACTCACTCTTCCCGCCTGCGAACTTCTATAGCATACTTTGCTATATTGGGCTCTATCGAAAGGTATTTGTTACAAGGGCACCCTGTAGGCCTGTACTTCATTGAGCTAATTATAGCAACCAGTTCCGTTCAACCGCCTGGATTTAGCTACCGCGAATGAATCAATTTCCGGTTGAGTATATTCATTGTTAAGTGAGAAGTTTCCATTCAGTGTAGGCAGGGCACCGTGTCCAGATTCTAGCACGTCATGCCCCGAGCAGGGCTTCAGGTACCGGGCCACTGTGGGCAGGGTCGGCAACAGGCGAGGGGAATGTTAATTAGCCGCGTAGTATGTTGTAAGGTAGCCTTTGGTTCGGCTGGCATCGCAACCTTTCGGGTCGAAAGCAATGTGCGGCGCCCAGGTCAAATGCTTCCACGGCGATCGGGTAATGTCATGGTGCGTTTCGGCACAATCATCTCATTATCATGTTCTCTTCTGGTCGGATTTATGTGACACAATGGGCTATATTGCACAAGCTCAAATCTGGATCATCTAAAATGTGACGTCAAAAATCATAACAGCGCAGCCCATGCACCAAATGAACCACGGCCATAATAATAAAACGCAAGTAATTTTCGTCGTTAAAACATAATTCATGTAATCCTCGAAGGTGAGACACTCTTTAAAGCTTGCCGGACGCGTTTTTATGGCGTGCCTACAGCTTGCAAGGTGTGTTTTAATGTTCCCATGCATACAAATTTGACCTTGCTCAGCAGTCAGCACAGTCTCTGCTGTGTACAGAGAACAGACCGCCTAATAGGCCGCGGCGGTGGCTTGCGGCAGTTCTCCAGTGGAATTGTCGTACCTCGATTGTCCGTGAGAGCGTCTTATATGTCAGGGTAACGGGCCAGGACAGCCGGCTGTGAATCGGTAGGACGGGTTCCCAGACGCCAGCTGACCGTGCTGTCACGCAGCTGCTGTGTGCTGGGACGGCGCCGGGTGCCAGCCCCACCTCCTGGGACGGCGCCGGGTGCCAGCCCCACCCCCTGGGACGGCGCCGGGTGCCAGCCCCACCTCAGCCCCAACCCCCTGGGACGGCGCCGGGTGCCAGCCCCACCTCCTGGGACGGCGCTGGGTGCCAGCCCCACCCCCTGGGACGGCACCGGGTGCCAGCCCCACCCCGCTCAAGCCGCCGCCACGCCCCCGCCACGCCTCCGCCCCAGTCGCCGCCACGCCCCCGCCCATGGCCGCAGGCGCCGCCGCTGGTGTAGGTGTCGCCATAGTCAAATGTGAAGACAACAGCCTGCCGGAGTGTCAGTGTTGGACTCAGCCTGTGTCAGGCTGACAGACTGGCAGGCTGTCAGACTGGCAGGCGGACCGCCGCTGGCCGCTGAGCTCAGCCATCTATCTTTTCAGACAACTATATCTTTGTCGTTCAGAGCTTGGCGCAAGGTCAAGCCAGGACGCACCGTCTTGAGCCCTGGGTTCAATACAGCGACATAGGTCTCCATCGTAGCCAACTCTAACACCCAGACCGTCTAATCTAACATCTAATCACTCTGGCCGAGTCATCTGACGACTGACCCCAGCTCCACCCAGTCAGCCGATCGAGCGATCCAGACAGGCTAACTACCACAGAACAACGAAGAGCTGTCTTCACGTCCGCTTCCCTGCCACGCCCCACCCGACAACGCCGGCCGCACCCCTCCCCGCCCACCCTGGCTGTGCTGCTCCATAGCCTAGCGAAACCGACAGGTGCACCCTGCAGATCACCACACTGCAGCGCCAGGGGCAAAAACCAGAGGCCGTGCTGCGCGAACGTGTAAACCGACAGGGATGTTTAGACGCGGGGAGGGAGACGGCGGCATGGCTGGGGGCGCGGGCGGCGGCGCAGGCGCTGTCAATATTTACCAGAGGCCCGGTGCGTGCGAAACCTTGTGGGGCCGGGTTGCCCCGGGCCGGGCTGCTGCCGCTGAATTTGTCTGTCGGCACGTTGGCTGCCCCGGGACAGGAGAGAGAGCCTCGACACACCTGGAGACACCTCGGGACCGGGCCGGATTCGGCCCAGCGCGGCGCCAAGTGACGCCGGAGGATGACGGTGTCGGCAGAGCCGGCTGAATGGGTGATGCAACTTCGGAACTCAGTCACGTGCCCACAAATCTTCGGCGGTCTCGGCGTTGAACCGCGGCCAATTCTGCCAGACGGCCCGACACGCAGGCTGAATGGCCAGACGGCGGCCCGTATCACATGACATCCGTCCCGCTTAGCTCGCTGATACGTGCTATCGAACATTGCGATGGGAATGTTTTTGTAATGCGTGAAGTTCGAGTTATGATAGCAATCCTGAGAGATCCGCTTTTCCATTTATTTCTCCGTCGGGATCAGAACACCAGGAAGTGTTGTTTCTCGTGGTTTCGTCTGTTCGCTAGATGTGATACATTTATGTGCTGATTGTGATGACTTTCCCATCCTAATTCCTAGCTCAGTGTTTGGTTAGACGAGTTGCCAATTGCCATCCTTGAACTGATTGTGTTGTGGGCGACTCTCTCTCTCTCTGTCTCCGAGCCAGCCTGGCACGCACTACCCATTAGTGACGCCAAACGCGAGCAGAAGAAATATCGCACCACATACTCGGCCAACATTAACTCTTATTGATGCCATCACGGGAGCCGAGTCATTCTAGATGGCGGCATGTCCGGGGCATCACCGCTCCGCAGTGCAGTTTGACTCTGAGATAGGGGACATAATCGCAGCTAACGACTGTGCAATGCTCATGGCTGTCATATTTTCCGACAAATACATATCGCATATCGTTACGGTAACAGACTCAGATATGGAGTCCCGCCACGGAGGAGACTGCCAAGTGCTAACCATCTCCCGCAAAGGTCAGAGCAGATGACCTGAGTGAGTATGACCACAGGGCAGAGCTGTCGCAGCTATCAGCAGGCTGGGCGGGGCCGCTGGGCGATCAGCTGCAGCCTCCGGGCCGACCGCCGCCCCACCCGCCGGCTGACGGCGACTGACGACCGGTCCGACGCGCCGCCGCCGCCGCCGCCCAGCGACCGCCGGCGCCGCCCTGTCGCCGCCGACGCGGCCCCGTCGGCACCGACAGCGGCGGGACGGCAATCGTCGGCACGGCGGCGGACGTGCAGTGTCCGGTCAATTCACTTACCGGGACGTGTCGCCAGCAGCGGGACACGGTGCAGCATCCCGCAGCGACAACGCCGGAGAGCACACGGGTACGGTTTGGAGAACAGTGACCAGTCGCCGGCGGCACAACAATGGACGACAATTGGCTACACTGTTACGGAAAGTTAAAACTTCATGCTATGCAGATCACACATAAGGTATTCATTCATTCATCGAAAGATTTTGAAAACCACAGGTCCGAAGTCCGAACCGAAGGCTTTCAATGGACGAATACCTTTTATGTGCTGATTTTATAGCATGTATCAGAAACTTTATGTAATTGTCTGGCATTTTTTGGTCGATTTTGTGTTCACCTTTGGCCGCATGCAGCGACTGCAGTTCCGGAGACGCGCACTCACCTGAAAACAGAGAAACACGGGGTCACAAGGCTGGCGGTGGCAGCGAGCACGGGTCACACGAGAGGCGGCAGTCAGCACGGGCCACACGAGAGGCGGCAGTCAGCACGGGCCACACGAGAGGCGTACGCGACGCGGCACTTTCCGCGGAGAAAGCGCCGGTTCACACGCGATAAATCGAGCGGACGGCATGTTGACGCGGCCGGCGGGTGAGCGTCCCCGGACTGGGAACACTGACAACATGGCGGGACGGTGGTATGTGCAGTGACCGGGTGCGTCTCAAACAGGCCGTCAGGGGAACATCAGGAACACAGTACGCTGCTCTGACCAGCCGCTATCTCCGCGATATAGCGTTCATATGGTCTGCAGGGTGACTGTGGTCTGCAGCAGAACGTTCCCAGAGCCGTTAACCGCAGCGCTTCAGAAATGGTCAGCACCCTCATCGCTTACATCAGTACACGTTGGACAGTGATTGATGAATGTTTCGGAAGGCCACCTTTCAACATCGTAGTGATTCGCTGCTATTTTAAGCCTCGCAAAAGAAGGATGGTTGCCTTTTCAGCTGTCGGTAGATAACCGGAGTAAAAATATTTAACATGGTGATATAAATCTGGGAAACAAGTAGCTTAAATATTGCAACATAAGGGATAGACCTTTCTCCATTGGTATTGCAATTTTTGGGGTTGTCCTGATCGATAACAACAAGAAAATACTGCGTCTAACGTATAATTCGCTTTCGCTAATAACTCGCAGAGAATTATTTCAGCTAATAAACAAGACCAAGACAGCACGCCCACTGGCGCACTGGATGGTGATGATACCACTTGACACGTGATATGATCACCATCACAGTGGGTTGTTGGCCGTGATATCAGTAACTGACTACTGAGCGCTCCCATATCTGTCGTGTCCAGAGCTCTGTCGTATGCGGTCGAGTGCGCGTCTCAGAACTGCAGAGTGAACTGGCCAGCCACAGCACGGTCCACTGAGTGAACTGGCCAGCCTCAGCACGGTCCACTGAGTGAACCTGGCCAGCCTCAGCACGGTCCACTGAGTGAACTGGCCAGCCTCAGCAACGGTCCACTGAGTGAACTGGCCAGCCCTCAGCGACGGTCCACTGAGTGAACTGGCCAGCCTCAGCACGGTCACTGAGTGAACTGGCCAGCCCAGCAACGGTCCACTGCAGTGACCTGCCAGCCTCAGCAATCGGTCCACTGGTGGGAACTGGCCGCGGTGCGGGGACAGCCACAGCACGGTCCCACTGAGTGAAACTGGCCAGGCCTCAGCAGGGTCCACTGAGTGCACTGGCCAGCCCTCAGACGCGTCCGACTGAGTGAATGGCCAGCCACAGGCACGGTCCACTGAGTGAACTGGCCAGCCTCGAGCACGGTCCACTGTAGTGGAATGGCCGAGCCTCAGCACGGTCACTGAGGTGAAACTGGCCAGCCTCAGCACGGTCCACTGAGTGAACTGGCCAGCCTCAGCACGGTCGCACTGAGTGAACTGGCCCAGCCACAGCACGTCCACTGGAGTGAACTGGCCAGCCACAAATAAGGTTCCACTGAGTGAACTGGCCAGCCACAGCAAGTCCACTTTTGAGTGACTGGCCAGCGCTCGCACGGTCACTGAGTGAACTGCGGCAGCCAGCAAGTCCACTTGAGTGAACTGGCCAGCCTCAGCACGGTCACTGAGTGGAACTGGCCCAGCCACAGCCCGGTCCACTGAGTGAACCTGGCCAGCCCTCAGCAGACGGTCCACTGAGTGAACTGGCCAGCCACAGCATCGGTCAGGCTGAAGTGAACTGCTCAGCCTCCAGCACGGTCCACTGAGTGAACTGGCCAAGCCTCCAGCACGTCCAGCTGGAAGTTGACTGGCCAAAGCCTCAGCACGGGGTCCTGAGCGAGATGGCCAGCCACAGCTACGGGTCCAACTTTAGTGAACTGGCCAGCCTCAGCACGGTCACTGAGTGAACCTGGCCAAGCCACAGCACGGTCCCCTGAGTGAACTGGCCAGCCACAGCAACGGTCACGTGAGTGAACTGGCCAGCCAGCAGCATACGTCCCACTGAGTGACACTGGCCAGCCTCAGCCGGTACCCACTGAGTGAACTGGCCAGCCACAGCACGGTCCACTGAGTGAACTGGCCAGCCACAGCACGGTCCACTGAGTGAACTGGCTGCAGCCTCAGCACGGTCCACTGAGTGAACTGGCTGCAGCCTCAGCACGGTCCACTGAAAGTGAACTGGCCAGCCACACACCGGTCCACTTGAGTGGAACTGGCCTAGCTCAGCACGGTCCACTGAGTGAACTGGCCACCTGCAAGCACGGTCCACTCGAGTTGAACTGGCCAGGCCTCAGCACGGTCCACTGCAGTGAACTGGCGCAAGCCCAGCACGGTCACTGAGTGAACTGGCCAATGCCACAGCACGGTCCACTGAGTAACTGCCAGAACCTCAGACGGTCCACTGAGTGAACTGGCCAGCGCCAGCAGCAAGGTCCACTGAGTGAACTGGTCAGGCACAGCACGGTCCATGAGTGACTTGGCCACCACCAGCACGGGTCACTGAGTGAAACTGGCCAGCCACAGCACGGTCCCTGATGAACTGGCCAGCCTCAGCACGGTCCACTGAGTGAAACTGGCCAGCCCTCAGCAACGGTCCACTGAGTGAACTGGCCGAGCCTCAGCAGGTCCACTGAGTGAACTGGCCGCTCGAGCAGTCCACTGAGTGAACTGGTCAGCCATCAGCACGGTCCACTGAGTTGACTGGCCAGCCACAGCACGGTCCAGCTGAGTGAACTGGGCCAGCCTCAGCACGGTCCACTGAGTGAACTGGCCAGCTCACAGCAAGGTCCACTGAGTGAACTGGTCCAGCCACAGCCAACGGTCCACGAGTGAACTGGCAGCCTCAAGCACGGTCCGCTGAGTGGAACTGGCCCAGCACAGACGGTCATGAGTGAACTGGCCCAGCCACATGCACGGTCCACTGAGTGAACTGGCCAGCCTCAGCACGGTCCACTGAGTGAACTGGCCAGCCACAGCAAGGTCCACTGAGTGAACTGGTCAGCCACAGCACGGTCCACTGAGTGAACTGGCCAGCCACAGCACGGTCCACTGAGTGAACTGGCCAGCCACAGCACGGTCCAACGTGAGTTGAGCTGCTGCAGCCTCAGCACGGTCCACTTGAGTGAAACTGCCAACGCCTCACACGGTCCACTGAGTGAACTGGCCAGCCACAGCACGGTCCACTGAGTGAACTGGCCAGCCACAGCACGGTCCACTGACTCCCAGAATTGGAGTGGAATGGCCAGTTCTCGCACGCCGCACGGTCCAGTGCCATATTTCGCCAGGACTATATCTCATCTATGATTCATAGGGCAGCACGAAGCTTTTATACCGGGGTTTCAGACGTCCAGACTTCGGAGTGCTTCAGAGTCGATCAGGGGGTGGTGGGAAATCCGCAATGCTAGAAGCCGACTACTGCACAGTGCTGACAACACCGTCCAAATGGTACGACTAACAGAGCTGCAGGCATGAGACACGAAGAGCTGCAGATATGAGACACACAGAGCTAAAGAGTTGAGGTGGAAGAGCTGCTGAGATGAAACACGAAAGGCCACAGAGTTGGGACACGAAGAGCTGCAGGGATGAGTCACGAGAGGCCACAGAGTTGAGACGCGAAGAGCTGCAGGGATGAGTCATGCGAGAGGCCACAGAGTTGAGACGCGAAGAGCTGCAGGGATGAGACACGAAAGGCCACAGAGTTGGTACACGAAGAGCTGCAGGAATGAGACACGAAAGACCACAGAGTTGGGACGCGAAGAGCTGCAGGAATGAGTCACACTGGAGCGGGACTCGCCTTCGATGACGCATTTCAGTTGAAGACCCCGCCCTGAGCCGGACCCTCCCCGACTCAGACTGAGTCATTGCCTTCACATTTCATCTAATCTCGGCCGCCATTGCTGGCATTCGGGCGACGTCCCGCTCCCGCTCTGCATAAAAATCGGCTTTATGACGCGCTAAATTGATGAGATAAATCAACAGGATTGCTCAGAATGCCTAATGTGCTGCAGACGGGGAGGTTCAGAGCAGCAGTCGCACAAAACATTCCACTTCTCTGCAGTATGCAGAGTGGGAGTTCCAAGAAATGTCATCAGAATAGCAAATATCCTGCATAATGGAAGCACGGTTCCATCAGCATTTCCCCACAGTGGCTGGTGATGTCAAGGCGAAGGTCTGAATGCGCAACCGAAACATCAGTCTCAACATTGAAAAGGTCGGGTTCAGAATCAACAGAAATCAAATTAAGAACTTGAAGGTCGAATGAATACTGCATGCGACATGTCAGACATCAGAAGTTTTCAAACTTTTCGATGCATTGATCAGTAAACTCGTTGGAAATAATCAGATCTACAAACGAGGCATCCCGAGCAGCTCTGCCTTTAGCTTCTGAATGCAAAAAGCAAAGCTAGTCACGATATACTATCGGACACTGAGATGGCTATGGGAAGCGTGCTAACCTGCTGAGGAACACAATGACTATCCCGTTTGAACGTAATGAACGGGAGAAATGTGTCTCTGCCAGGAGACGAGACGTGCTATTCTGACGTGCTATTCCGATGGACCGTTGGCTATATCCCCGCTTTAATTTGTGTCGCATACTGCTGTGTTTTGTGAGTGAGAATCACAACCTTGTGTAAGCTTTCTTAAAGCACTACCTACGGCAGAGTGACCGATGGTGAGAGCATTCTCATGTAACAACTTAATGACGACGATGAACATACACTTCGGGCAAAGAAGGGCTGGTTCGTTTGCTGTTCGCGAGCGCTGTCCTCTTCCAAGCTAATGTGAAATTTTACTACGTGAACATCACCTACTCTATATCATACGAACACATGGAAATAATATCTATTTAATTTCTTGGAAGATTATCTCAATTTTAGGCATTTCACGATAGAATAAAAATACCGATATGCATGCTGCATTAGAAGCTGAATATGTCAGAAGCCTTTGATAATCTGTCGCGACATGCCTATTGTTGATATAGTAAAGACAGCGGGAGACATGCTTATTTCTTTGAGCTCCCATTTACATTCTCATTACTGCCTACCGACAGCTTCACAAACAGCAATAGTTAACATGTCATTACAATAAACAGGAAATAACACACATCGTGGTCGTGGTCCCAACGTGCGGCGGCAGAAAACTTCCGGAGTCACCGCAGGAAACTCAGCACACAGCAGCCGGGAGATATGCCACATTCTCAGCCAAGCCCAGGTCTGATCTCAGCCAGCCCCAGGTCCCTGATCTCAGCCAGTCCAAAGTCCTGGTCTCAGCATCCCAGGTCCTGGTCTCAGCATCCCATTCCTGATCTCAGCCAGTCCAGTCCGATCTCAGCCAGCCCGGTTCCGATCTCAGCCAAGTCCAGGTTCCTGATCTAGCCAGCCCAGGTTCCTGATCTCAGCCAGCCCCAGGTTCCTGGCTCAGCCAGCCCAGGTCCTGATCTTCAGTCAGCCCAGGTTCTTGTCTCAGCCGGCCCCAGGTCCTGATCTCAGCCAGCCAGGTCCTGATCTCAGCCAGTCCAGTCCTGATCTCAGCCAGCCCAGGTCCTGGTTCTCCAGCAGCCCCAGGTCCTGGTTCCTCAGCCAGGCCCCAGGTCCTGGTCGTCAGCCAGCCCCAGGTCCTGGGTACTCAGCCATCCCCAGGTCCTTGATCCAGCATTGCCCAGGTCCTGGTCTCAGCCAGCCCCAGTCATGACTCAGCCAGCCCCAGGTCCTGATCTCAGCCAGCCCCAGTCCTGACTCAGTCAGCCCCAGGGTCCTGATCTCAGTCAGCCCCAGGTCCTGACCTCAGCCACCCCAGGTCCTGATCTCAGCCAGCCCCAGGTCCTGATCTCAGCCAGCCTCAGGTCCTGGTCTCAGCCATCCCCTGGTCCTGATCTCAGCCAGCCCCAGGTCCTGATCTCAGCCAGCCCCAGGTCCTGATCTCAGCCGTCAGGTCTGGTTCCAAGCCATCCCCTGGTCCTGATCTCAGCCAGCCCAGGTCATGAATCTCAAGCCAGCCCCAGGTTGCCTTTGATCTCAGCCAGGCCTCAGGTCCTGGTCTCAGGCCACCCAGGTCCTGATCTCAGCCAGTCCAAGTCCTGGTCTCAGCCATCCCAGGTCCTGGTCTCAGCCATCCCAGGTCCTGATCTCAGCCAGTCCAGGTCCTGATCTCAGCCAGCCCAGGTCCTGATCTCAGCCAGTCCAGGTCCTGATCTCAGCCAGCCCAGGTCCTGGTCTCAGCCAGCCCCAGGTCCTGGTCTCAGCCATCCCCTAGTCCCCATCACAGCCATCCCCATCCTTCGCTCTCCGGAACCCCAATCAGAGAACACACGCGAACTTCCCGACGGTCATTATCCTGATCCAGATAGGCGTGGAGGGGGCCGACCCGGCCGGACGGGCGGGCGGGAGACAGCTCGCGGTGAAAGTGATGGCATCTGACCGCCTCCCCGGCTCCAAACAATGACCGAGAGACCTGATTGGTTCCGGCGTGATGACGGCGGCGTGACGCGAACAGGCGAACGGCAGCGGCGGACAGTTCGGTAGCGGGGAACTCGTTAACCGCGCAAACGCCCAGACCGGATACACTTGAATTTCAATTTGAAGCGATTGGGCTGGGCATGGATAGGCAACTACCACCCGTTCTAATAAAAATGGACACAGTAACCCAAAGTCAAACAGAAACACGTCTACATATTTTAGAAGCATATTGACAAGTGAAAAGCACTGAGTACTAGTACAGCTAGCCAGTACAACTGCTGTCTTATCTGACTGAGCTGACCGTGAGAGTCAGTGAGAGTGCACCTGCACCACTCAGCCGCCCTGCCGGCGTGGCTGAGACTGTGTAATAACCACTGGGCAGTGGGCACTCTGACTGGCTGCAGACCTGCCCCTCACAGCAGACTGCCATCACTGAGGTGATAATCACAGGACGGGATGCCGTTCGTGACGCGGCCCAGTCGTCTCTCTGAGAACTTTCCCAGCTTTTTCGCTTTGGCGTGGCTGCGGTCCAGCGACCACCTTCCGGCGTCCTGCCGAGGGGCGGGGGGGGGGGGGCAGACGGAGGGGGAATATAAGAGAGGAGCAGAGTGTGTGGACAACGCAGTGGACGGCGGTGGAGTGTGACTACTGGGAACGGGGGACTGGGGACTGGAGACTGGAGACTGGAGACTGGAGACTGGAGACTGAGGACTGGGAATGGGGGACTGGAGACTAGAGACTGGAGACTGGAGACTGGATACTGGAGACTGGAGACTGGAGACTGGAGACTGGAGACTGGGGACTTGGGACTTGGGACTGGAGACTGGAGACTGGAGACTGGAGACTGGAGACTGGGAGACTGGGACTGGGGACTGGGGACTTGAGACTGGGGACTTGGGACTGGGGACTGGGGACTGGAGACTTGGGACTTGGGACTTGGGACTGGAGACTGGAGACTGGGGACTGGGGACTGGGGACTGGAGACTGGAGACTGGAGACTGGGGAACTGCGGAGGACGGGGACATGGGGACTTGGGAACTTGGGACTTGGGACTTGGGACTTGGACTTGAGGGACTTGAGGACGGGACTGGGGATGCCCCCCCCTCCAGGGACTGGGGACTGGGGACTGGGGACTGGGGACTGAGACTGGGAGACTGGGGACTGGAGACGGAGACTGGGGAACTGAGACTGAGGGACTGGGGACTGGGATGGGGGAACTGGGATGGGGACTTTGAGGACTGGGGACTGGGACTGGGGACTGGGGACCTGGGGACTTGGGACTGGAGACTTGGGACTTGGGACTTGCGGACTTGGGTACTGGAGGACGATGACTGGAGGACTGGAGACTGAAGGACTGGAGACTGGCAGACTGGAGACTGGGGACTGGGGACTGGGGGATGGAAGGACTGGAGATGGCAGACTGGGACTGGGGACTGGGGACTGGGGGACTGGGACTGGACTGGGGACTGGGATGGGACTGGGGGACTGGGGACTGGGGACTGGGGGACTGGGACTGGGGACTGGGGACTGGGACTGGGGACTGGGGGACTTGGGACTTGGGACTTGGGACTTGGGAACTTTGGACTGAGACTGTAGGGACTGGGGACTGGGGACTGGGACTGGGGACTGAGGGGACTGGAGACTGGGGATTGGGACTTGGGGACTGGGACTGGGGGGACTGGGGACTGGTGGACTTGAGACTGGGGACTGGGGACTGGGGACTGGGGACTGGGGACTGGGGACTTGAGACAAATAACTGACGAATGTCAGTCCCCAGTCTGATGGGACCACATCAGAACCAGATGACCTGTAAGCCCATAACGCAGACTGGCTGGCACAATACAGCCATGTACAAAGCTTGGATACCGCCAGAGCTGTACATCGTCACGTGCCTTCACCGGAGCAGTGCACCGACTAACAAATCACCTCCTCAGCGCTGAGTGACACTAATCCAGTGAGCCTCTGAACGCTCGCCACCGTCAGCCATTGGCCTGTCACCAGGTGTGTGGTCGGTACTTACCAGCCAGGCGGCTCAGCTTCGGCAAACGATTAATATGCAATATACTACACTGGTCAGTGTACAAGATGTCGTCCATCTTATGAACAAGTGTGATAGAAGATAATGCAACTTCTGAAATAGAATGACAAACCTTTCTTGCCTCTAACCAATACCTATGCATAATAAAGCCATGTAAGGATAACAGTCAGTTGGGATCAGTTACACCCAAGTGAGCTATTACGCAGAAATCTAGAAGTCATTAACCTGATACTCATTTAAAGTGGCCGAAATTGGTCGTATGCAACTCCACTGCATGGACATGATGATGGTTATCCTCTAAATAAAGTTAAATTATTGGAGGCTCTTTTCCTCAAAGGCTCGCCTTAAAAATACAAGAGGTGGCCTCTATAGAAGGGATGTCAATTGAGTAGCCTCGCTTCACGCGGTGCGTCCATTATGTTTGCCCTAGTGAGTGAGAAGGAAGGCCAACCCTTCCCCCGAGTTAGATACTAATATTGTGTTCCCTTTATTCGCCAATCCCAGTACACGTTACTGTTAATTTCCCCTACGCACTCCATCATGCCAGAATTCCGTTCCGATCTCCTCGTCCAGAATTTACCATGGCACGACATATACCCTGATCTGCGCGTGACTCCTGCCTCTAGATATCAATCTTGTCCGACTACCAGCGCGCAGATGTCTGCGCTGCAGGAATCAAGCGAGGAATAGGTAGGGGGCCCGCCTGGGGACAGCTGGTGTCGGCTCGACCAACCGCCCACTTGTGACTCAGCCAGGGAACCCCGGTACGTAGCCATGCATTTTGCGATTACGGAGCCGCTGCTCCCCACTGTCAGATCCAGGTATAGCTAGTTATACCCCATGAATTGCTGACTCCGCGGACCAGTGGATATCATGCCCACTGGTACCGACAGGTGCATGCCCCCAGGAGACATACGCGACACCCACAGGTCGATGCGAGTACCCTTCTCTGAGATGCCTACCCGCATATGACGACTGTCTCTCCACCGTCTTGCGAGATGTTACCAGCTGAGGTACGCGAGCGCCAGCTTGTGGATTGATGAGTGTCCTACCCATCCGCCGGCATGGTCCCATAGTCGTACTCACTAGGAATAGTCACCACTCATACTTGGGCGCTGTCACACGCATCCATGAACACTAATCCACTGCAATTCTCTGCGATCGGGCACAATGAAGATATCTGATAGGGTATCATGCCATTATGTAGGCTAGCGTGCCTCTTGCTGAAATGGCGCGCTCTAACAATCACTAATACACGAGAGTAACTAACGCCAAGTCTGATCGTGAGTAATACACTCCTTGACTGCTTTCAGCGACTCTGATCGTCTCAGTATCTTTCGGGTGTCATGGCCTTGTATAATTACAGACTTCGCCGCTCTTCTCCGCTACTTATAGAAGGATTAAAACGACCTAGTTGAGTCACAGTCTGTTGGTGGTATCTTACTCGGTGCTGTGAATAAGCTACTACAAATAGTGACTAAAGCGATTTGCTAATCATATAGCCGTGAATACTTGTGTAGAAGCCAGTCGCTCCCTTATCCACGACTCGATAATGGATAAGCTACCTGCCACTGTAACGAGTGGATGTAATCCAAGCTCCAATTCGAAGCGGTCGATATGTCAATTTACATACTCGCGCATATGTTTTGTGTTGTTCTGTTTTGGTGTCACCTGCGAAGGTATGACAATACTCCGCTGAGTAATCGGTGATGCCGTTCAGACTTGATGTGTCTATATCAAGCAGTGTACGATGAGTTTCACTTGTGGACTATCCATCTGCGACGATGTCGGTAGTACCAGTCAGGAGCAGGATATTATGACACTGCCAACTCTCAGAGGCGAACGTGCTAAAACGACGCCACGGAAGTCCCTAGCCCGATGACCCGGCCCCGTCCCTAACTCGAGACAACTCAACAGCACTCGGTGCTAATGTATATCCGATCTTTAATACGTCTACAGATATCCACAACACAGGCACCACCTTCATTTCAGGGCGCCGTATCTAACCGAGTTTTCTCCTCTCTCCCTTCTCTTTCCCCTAATTGGACACAGTCCGCTCTCTGCTGAGCATGCGGCACTGTTTAAGTCTACGTACCTACCTGAACGATTACTGGATGTACTACATTCCCACCTGTACCAGGGTTTCCCCCGTTTGACTTGCTGTTATGTTGATAATCATCTAGCTGTTACCAGATGCATTCCGGCTGCCGACAACGTATAAACGACGGCTTCTCTGAGCCAACATAAGGCTCAAGGGTTCAACCGCAGCTGGAATTTGACGGTCGGCACTCGACCTTTCTGCGAATGATGATGCAGCAGAGCTCGTTGCACCGGCGTTTCTGCCAAATGACCTTTGGTTGAACGTTTTCGTCACAGACTGATTGATGTAGAGCGAAGTATCTCATTTTCTCGCTCTCATGCTGCTTGGCCTGGAATTGAATCATTTTAGATTTAATATTAGTGTGGCGGTGCGTAAATGAAAATAATATCTAGACCGATTACTTTTCACATCTCTATACACGTGAACGCTGCTCCATATAGGGGTGGGCAAAAGGGGCCGCACTGGCGCCTCCCTCTCCGCATAACCCACACCCCCGCATAAGCATGGCCCCTCGGCAGATTAAGGTGCTTTGATATATCCATTTCCTGAGTTAATGTCCGTCCAAACATTCCGCCTGACAAGCAATTGTTACTTTGTGACTCTTCAGATTGACAGTTATGGATGTCAGTCAAATTCAGTTGAGTTTGAAGCAATTATACTCAAGCTCGACAGAGCCCAGCGAGTAAATCCGACCCTCGACCGTGTAACCGCTGCTTGACGACGAACTGTGCAGTCGCAGTTATCTCAATGCACAATTCTGCGGGCGACTACAAGTTTTTCGGACAGACAATTTAGAGCCCCCCCCGCCCCCGCCCAAAGCTCGCTTCTCACAAAAAATGCAGTCCACACCGGTCCTGTTTCCTGTATCTCCGCCTTACCTCGTTCTAACATACAGAAATATCGTCAATAGTATGTTCAGCTCGTTTTCTCTTCGTAGCTGCAGGCACTGATAAAGTTCAGTAATTGTTCTGTTCTACCACATTTTAAAATATTCGGCACGATTAGGCACAGTTTTGCGGCTGTCCCATCACCGCAGCGGCTGCGCTACCGTCCTCCGCTCGCAAATGATGCTCTCCAGCGAGAGGCGCTTGACAGCTCTGAAATGATACCTCTCCTGGACAATGCTTCAAAATCCATAACTATTAGCTGGGCAATGAAGAGAGCCTCACTTGCTCTGCAATACACAAGGCTAGTCACGCTGCAGGACGTTTTTTTTTAATCCCGATGGCCCTCTGGGGGCCCCGGCTAATGCAGGCGTAAGCTCGATTACCATATTATAGGTGCGCTCCAACCCCAAGGGTAGCGTTGCGCGGGTATCTCGGCAAGATCACTGCGTGGGTACCCTGCGTACACGAGACTCGGGGCGGGTCACGCGACAAGTGAACGCATGATTTCTTGCGCCTGAGAAACACGCACGGCGGGGGATCGCGCCACATAGTCGTGCGTAAATTATGCGACCTCTATCATTATTATTGGATGGGGTAATATTATGTGGAAGCATTCTTCAGAGTCAGTCAGTCTATTTTTTTAATCTGAAAGGTGAAGTGCGAGGCCCTGACAGAGTTAGGAACATTTATCATCTCTCTTCGATTATACGGAGTATGGTGGCCATTCCCGCGTTGTGTGGTAGGGAGAATATATATAGGTCTCCTTATACTGCTTCTCCCGTGAGTAGCTGAATATAGCAACAAGATCAATTTTCTCTGGAGTAATTATCTCCCACACACCGCGATGTTTCGAACGCTATAATAAAACGCAGCCACATACGAAACAGCTAAACGGATAGAGTCGGCGAATGAGACATAGGAAGGAAATAGGGATAAATGCATAGGAAGAAGACTTTGATGAAAGAAGACGTATAAAGTATGAACTATCATCCAGGTAAATTTTAGTCATATTTTTGGCTCAAAACTGATATAGCCATAACCACACATAGCCATATTACAAAGCGACGAGCAGTCCATTTGTTATGTTCCATATTCGAAGTAATTTCCATCGTTCTGTGGTAGACCGCTGTCAATAAAGCGAGCCAATAATGCATTTCTCTTCAGTCGCCCTCTGTGCATACCTGAGCTTCAAAATTATGTACAAGAAGGCTACTCTGCAGGGTCCTCACAGAGAAAGAGACGGTGTCTGCGAAAGTTTCTTTAACTTGTGGAAATTGGGCGGGCCAAAGGGAGAACAGTGCCGCACGAGCGAAGTCCAGCAGGCCACTCTCGATTTGCTTCCCTCCTCACCCTCGGGAGGAAGTGCGAGTAGACCCTGAAGTCGGAACTGAACCTCGAACCTAACCTAACCTGCTGAGCTGGGGCAGCGCAGAAGCTCTGCAGATCGACATCGAGCCGAGAAAAAGGTATCGATGATAATTTTATATACGAATACATACATTTTTGAATTCACGATATCGAAGTGGCAAAAATGTATTGCATTTTTCAAAGAACTTCAAACTGGTAGATCTTAGAAGCTTTCAATAAGCACATTCCTTCTATATGTGTTGTTACACAGTCCATGACTGTGAAGGTTTCAGTGATCGTGTCGTAAGTTTTGGTCGATTATTTCGCATCTTGTCAGCCGGAGCGCCGCAGTGGGTCCGCTATCGATCATACCTTCCACTCAGACCACACCACTATAGCCAGCCAAACGGGCCGTAATGAACGGAGCGCCCTTCGCCGCGAGACGACCTTTATTAATCAGTGATGGCCGCGTCTCCGAGGGAGGTCCCGATGAGACGTCACCCAGCCAGCCAGCCAGCGGCTCGTGCTGGCTGAGAAGCCGCAGAGACGCTCCGGGTCGAACGGGAACTGTCCGTCTGGAAAACGGACGAGGATGATCGCAAGGCACGCCGTGACACGTAAGTGCCGGTTATGGTACATAATGTGGTGGTTTTTCTAATGGACCACCACCAGACCACGGACGGACCACTACCAGACTACGGATGGACCACCACCAGACAACCACCCTGGACCACCAACGGACCACCAACGGACCACCACCAGACCACCAACGGACCACCACCGGACCACGGATGGACCACCACCGGACCACCACCAGACCACCACCAGACCACGGACGGACCACCATCAGACCACGGGGGACTAACACCGGACCACCACTGGACCACCGCCGGACCACCACAAGACCACCACAAGACCACGGACGAACCACGTACGGACCACCATTGGACCACCAACGGAAAGCCGCTGGACTAAGGAACACCGACCAGTGGACCGTCAGGCGCGGTGGGGTCGTTGGTTCCGAGCCCTTCTGAGCACAGCTGCAGCCGATGGCCTGTTGAGGAGACGGACGGCGCTTCAGGGCAGGCCACCCGGCAAGTTATGGTCACTGCAGCGGCCATTGACGGGGCTATCACCCGGACCATCGCATGCAAGTGTGCCGTGAAAGTTACTCCGACAAGGGGAGCATGTGGTATGAACGGCGCGACGGGACCATGCCAGTCACAATACGAAATCCCAGCAGGTCCAGGCAGGAAAAGCAAGCAGGCTCTGTCATTGTGTTCAACATAGTTTCTCGGTCAGAATTTCCAAAAAGCCGATTATCTCATCGTGTTTCTTGTCTCATTATCTCGTTAGCGGTTCTCGGGGATCACACAACAGGCGACATGAAATGAGTCGAATAAACATCTGATTAAAACTGCATTTAAGATCGAGGTCATGACTATTTGTGTTTCCCAAGAACCCTAGTCACATCAGGAGTAGTTGCACGATGGAATGCGGTAGTAACCTATTGCGCAGCTCTTCACTGCGATGACGTCGGAAAGCCAGCCGGTTCACTGACCAGCGCTGTTGGTACACTATATGAGGCCCGTCAACAACGGTCATCACACTAAAGAGCCGACGTTTTTGTCACTCAGCGCCGCGTGGTGTCCCTGACGGGCCCTGAGCAGGGACCAGGGTCGCGGCCGGGCGGGCCCTGAGCAGGGGCCAGGGTCGCGGCCGGGCGGGCCCAGAGCAGGGACCAGGGTCGCGGCCGGACGGGCCCTGAGCAGGGGCCAGGGTCGCAGCCGGGCGGGCCCAGAGCAGGGACCAGGGTCGCGGCCGGACGGGCCCTGATCAGGAGCCAGGGTCGCGGCCGGGCGGGCCCAGAGCAGGGGCCAGGGTCGCGGCCGGACGGGCCCTGAGCAGGGGCCAGGGTCGCGGCCGGGCGGGCCCAGAGCAGGGTGTCGAGATAGGGGCGCGTCTCAGCCGTTATTCCATGGAAGATAACCCAGCCTCGCCGGCCGCCCTCAAAGGCCAGATCGCCGATGTGGGAATTAGATTGGAGTTATTCGTCTATCGCAGAGGCTGTGTTTAGGCGGGGAGAATGGCCGGCATTAGCCGCTCTAATGGTGTGTTTGGGAGGGTGGCGGTGGGACGCCTTGGCTCGACACGCCCACCGCCGGCGCACAAAGGGACCACCGGCCGTCAGACCACCGGCGGCCGGCGTCACCGACTGGTGGCGAGACACCAGCCGAGACCTCTGCGTCACCATCGGCACACGCCGCCCCGAGCCATCCTTTCCGCGCAGGGGCCATCCACCGACACGCACCACCGATATTTTGCAATCTGCCTATCCATACAGTATGGCTTCCTTGATGCTTCCTGATGCTCTACAGTTGGCCTTGGCTCCGTAGGCGTCGAAACCAGCGTGCCGACTGGGTGAGGTGCGATAATGGGGAGGGTCGTCTTATTTGGATTTATTGACGGTCGAAGTGGGTCAGCGTAGGCGTTGACTGCATTGCTATTCCACCGCCCGAGGATGAAATGAAGACGAATCGTTCACAGGGTCCCGCGTCGGCAGTGTCAGCGAAAATTAGGATAAAGCATTGGCGAAGCGAATCTTCACTCCGGCGTGGTGGTCTTTAAGCGACACGGCATTCGAAAGCTAGCTGATCGCAAGCGACACCAAACGCAAACGCAAGCGCAATAAAAATAAAATATCAGAAATGACGCTGGCTTGTCTCATCACTGCTGTCACTAACCCAGCCTCGAGCAGCGAGCTCATATAGCTCCCCTCACGTGTCAAAGCTTCACAGTGCCCATCTAGCATCATATCATGCAAGCTGCTCTAACCACTCTCACTTCACTTCACGTCCCGTCCCACCACGTCCCGTCCCACCACGTCCCGTCCCATCACGTCCCCTACCACCACGTCCCGTCCCATCACGTCCCGTCCCATCACGTCTCGTTCCGCCACGTCCCGTCCCGTCCCATCGCAGTGCCAGCCAACGGTGCAGCGTCGAGGGACGTTTTAATTAAGCGCGAAGCCGAGCTCTGTCACGGTCGTTCGACTGATTACGGGGATGACCGTCCCTCTTAATAAAGCAACGTGTAAAGACCTGCCAAGATAGCGTAAGCCGCCAAACGTAAACCGACAGGCGCTATCAGCCGCGTCACAGATGACAAGGACCCCGAAGTCTGAGGGCCACTGTGGCAGCTGTAACCTGCCTGAATAATGGCTCCTTCAAATCCTAACAAAGGGCCGTCAAGAGACTGAGAGCCTCAGTTTTGTCCCGTTCGATCGGATCAGGAGGGCACGTTCTCGGTGGCAGGTAATAGGGCCAAGATCAGATGACGATGACACGAAACATGACAGCTCACAGCTATGCCAGGTACGCGTGACCCAGATAATCAGCTGATACCAGCCCTATCGATACCGATGTCGGTAATTATCAATCATATTTGTATTAATAATAATCGTTGTTAATATAGGCATCGATATTTACCGTTATCGTATAACAATATACCTTCGTTATGCATAGTCTGGAAGTTGTATGTGACTGACTGTCACAGAATCTCCTCCGTCACCACCACACACAGCAGCAATTCTGCTGTGATGTAAATAAAGCAATAAATCGCAGCTGCTTGCATGTCACGCGCCTGCCGTCTATTTCTTGTTCGAAGACCATACCTTAGAGCCGACGACCTCCTGTTCAAATCTTATCGCACAAAGAGACCACTCGAGTTGTGAGACCGCTTCCTCTGACAGTTGAACTAAGAACCTATCCGGCAGCAGTCTATCGAAACCAATACAAGCCGCACCGTTCACGGCAACAAAGCCACAAACGGGCAAGGACAGAGCCTAAAGCAGACGCGCTCTGAGACGAACCAGAAAAACTCCTCAACCGCAGTGGAACCACAAGACCCACAGAGGTCCTGCCAGATCAGACCAGAAGCCGACCACCATGAACCGTTTGAATAATCCCGACAGATCTCAAAGCCGCCGACAAAACACAAATGACAACGACACTCGGTGGCGGCGGCTCGTGAAACCGGAACTGAAACAACGAAACGCTGCCTGCGAGGTATCGAGTATTCAGACTGAGCGAAACAAACCACGTACTTCCCAACGCCGCAACATGCGGCGGGCGAAATATTCAAAGATAAAGGGTGCGGCGCAAACGTCGACCGGGAAAAAAAATCACGTCCTTAGACGATTCCGGCGGACAAGAGTAACAAATTTAAAACCAGATCTCTGCCTCACCACCGGAAACGGAAGGCAGACCCGCTCATATCAAACAATAAAACACCAATAACAAAAGCACAACATAAACTCAACAATTTGACACCAACTAACAGGCCTCATGGTACCGCCACCTAACAAACTCAATCACAACTGATATTCCAACACTGAACGGATTCAGCCTCCCAATGGTCGTGCGTGAATGGGGGGCTTAAATACTGCTGGGGGGCCTTCGGGACCTTGAAAGGAGGGATGGGTCGTTGCACCGAAAATTCGCATTTGTATCCAGTGTAAATTTGTGTAAACTTTACACCATTTACCTTTACTCCCAACGTACGAATTTCTCGCCGTATTTAGTAGTACTCAAAACAAGATTAACGTCGGGTCAGTATTTGTCACAAATACCATGCACAATGCACATGGCGATTACTTCGCGCCATTTCCTCCTTTATATGGTCCGAAATGTTTTTTACTATCAACTGCGAAAACTGTCTTTATTTAAATACAATGCAACTTGCAAGGGAGTTCTTACACGGTATGATCAAAATAAATAATCAATATTCTGTAATCTGTATACTGTCAGCCATTCACAAGAACCAGTAAAATATAGAATATTTTACTTATTGCCTTGCTCTCCAAAATAAATACTTATTGGTAGGTGAAAATATGACAGCAAATACAAATATAGTTACCTATACGATTTCTGCCACAAAATTGAAAAAGCTGCACGAAATTTCCAAAAGCTGCCCCAATTCGTATGTGTTGGTGCGAACCTTGCCCAGACGAGATCTCATCGAAACCTGCCACGTTTTGCCGACTGTCACTTCGGATAAACCTCATTGGCTACTGTATCGCCACCGCGCAAATGTTACGTTTGTTGTGAATTACTCCAGATAAAAAGCATCAGACACGCCCCTTTTCTTAGTACCTACTGCAGGGACGTAGACAAGAAGGTCACGTGGGCCATGCCCCTCCCCCTCTGCAATTCAATGCATGCTATATAAAATTAGTTTTTGTGTCAACCCGATCCCCTCGTCTACGAGTGACAACATATGGCTGAGGAGCAAATTTGATTCAACTACCGACGTGTTCCCCTGATAAAACTACTGACTACGTACCTACCTGCTCTACTGCTACCGAATTGCTACCAAATACAGGAGACACCAACGAGACAAAAACAAAATCCACTATTTGTTAACAGTCAGTATCCATTTGCATCACTATTATCAGCGGATTTGTTTTTGGAAGGGCTAATTTCTATTGCCGCCCCTGTCGAACGTGAGATGGGGGGGGGGGGCTGTTACCCCTGCCGCCCCCTGGATCCGCCGGAGATCACATACAATTATCACAGTATGACGTCACGTCAACTCGTCACACCAGCAGATCCAATATTACAGAGCAAACGAAAAATGAAGGATTTATGTGTAACCTTTTCACAGACTGGCACCATCAGAGAGACGCATTGTTTGTAAAACAATCTACCGTCGCATAGCTTTCGATGCGACAAACTGTGCTGGTTTCATTTTTGATCCAGCTGTAGGTTTCAAACTTTCAACATATTTTTGCCTGACACTTTTCAATGGAATGTGAATTCTTATACAGTCAGGAAATATTGTATGCCTTGATGCCGATGATTTCAAAGAAGTTGTATTTTTACACTGACAAACGAGGGCATAAGGATGAATCATTCGCTTGGGTTGTTTGGCTATACAGCTTGGTCATTGCATACTTATCTGTAAACATAAACTGATCTGGAAAGCCCTTTATTCCAATGTCCCCAATGTTCAGCGATTGGCTGTCCCGATTTGCCAACGATACGAAGTTCTGGGAAAGCAGCGTCATTTTTCCCCGGCCTATCTGGAGCGAAAATCGTCGGCCGACGTCTATCGGTTTCTAGCCCGTCGCTCTGTCGCATTGGGGCGTTTCCGTTTCAATTGAGCGGGGCGGCGGGCCATAAAGGCACTCCCCGTGCTCCCCCCCCGGCCCGAGCCAGACAGAAGGGACGAGGCAGCGGCGGCAGTTTATAAACTGGCTCGTAACGTGCCGGGGCCGCGGGCTGGATGGTGGATAGGACCACACGTGTTGACACAGCTGGAGCTGGACTCAGGTCGGCGGCTAACCTGCAGCTGCGGACATACCGGACAAGATATTCACGGTCTCAGGAGGGACAGGGAGGTACAGTCGGCCAGCGCTGTGAAAAGACTGCCGTATCTAAAGAGAGGAAAGCAGACGAGTGTGGAGAAAGCAGCAGACAGAGGAACATGATAGCGATACTCGACCGATAGGTTGTATGTATGCACATAATTGCAAGGAAGGTCGTCGCCGTAGGGGGAGGGGACGCGTCCTTCAACATTTCTCATTTTAACATTACGCCCCTATGAACGTTACATGGAAATAATCGACTTTAAAATGCTTCCCCCCACTTTCGGAAGGTGGCGACCTCTTGATTGCAAGGACCGTTGACTGACCAGACGGCTGTTCATTTTCTATGCAATTGAAGAATTCGCTGATGACTTCGAGCCAATCAGACTTTGCAGCGTACTGCAAAAAGTCGCCGAGCAAGGAACTGAAATACCAGTACGCAATGGACATCTACGCACGAAACAAAGTATATTACACCATATAATAAAAACGGTCTTCAGACCGACCGAGAGGAAAGGAAAGGGTAGCCGAGTAGATCTTAATTGAATCTCTTGTGCTTTTCTTTCATCCACCAGACTTCATACAAAGACTTCCATCAAGTCACTGACCAACAAACTACACTGAAAAAACGGTTTGAGACGCACGAGACGTCGGGAGCTACTTCTACGTAAGAAAAGTGGAATGTTTTGAGCATCAGTAAACGAGATTATGGGAGCTCCTTAAGGTCTGCAGGTCTCCGCAGGCTCTCAATAATGAGAAGGGAGAACGTCCTCAGAGACGGTTGGGGAGTATCGCTCAACGTTTCATATTATTAGTTTACACTAATCATATGAGTAGTTTAGGTCGTCTCAAATCCGAAATTATTATGCCGGAGCGGGAAATTGAACCCGGTTGCCACCGTTTGCGAAGGCGAGTGTGTTACCACTGACTACCG